>JAOUQZ010000030.1:8687731-8699582 GCA_028564935.1 Neosilurus hyrtlii
AGCAATGGTTCTTTTACATGCCTCCCACCATAGACAGTGAGAGACATGGCTGGCATTTGATAACCCAGTTAGCTGCAAAGGGTAGACAGCAGTAACAACCCATTTATAGTGGGGCTTGAACCCCCTACCTTGGGCCACCACTGCCCCTCACGGTAAAAATATTGAAAAAAAAATCTATAAAAATCTTGGTTTTGTTTGCTTTTATTGATGTCACTGTGTAGCATATTCTAATATGTATTTTAAACTTTGAATGCATTGCAAAAGATGAAATGACACAATCCATAAAACGTAAACCCCTCCTAAAGTCCTTGTCCTTTAAAAGCTTGTCGTCTGAGGCTGATGATGTCATTTCTGTTGTTATCGTGTATTATATGGAGACTGTAATGAGATGAAAAAGACAGCTGCTTTGTCCTGCTTTTAAGTGGCAAAATGTCATCCGTGCATCATTATATTCACTGTAAGAAATTCATAATAACAACAAAAAAAATAAATAAAGAAAAACCCAACACCCTCATCTCAGCTCAGTTCAGGTAAACTCGGATGAACTCCACGTACAGGCTGCGGGTTTTAATTAATTACCTCATGTCAAGGTTGCAGCAGTGAATCTACTGTGTGATGAAAGGATGTGAATAAGTGACAAAATAATAAAGAGAAGAAAAGCATCAATTAGGAGTAATGTGAAACATAGGGGGCGGGGATAGGAGCAGGGCTCAGGGCGCACAAGCCCCACAGAAACCTCGGCGTTATCATTCGCATTGCTGCACATGAGAAGAATGTTTCACGGATTTCACTGAATTATTTCTTGCATGTTGCATGAGAGCGCCGGTCACATGGAAATTCTTTGGAAGGATTAAAAAATTTCTATTGATTCCTACATACAGTTAATTAAGGGTAACTTTATTTTATAATGAGCCTCTCTGTTAGTTCATTCTCATTCATTCATTCTGTGAAACAATTAATCCTACCAGGGTCATGGGAAGGCTGGATGCTTTCTCAGCTGACTCTGGGTGAAGGAGTACACCTTGAACAGCTTGCCAGTCTATCGTAGGGCTGACACACATACAATCACTCACACTCACACCTAGGAACGTCCTAAAGTGCACGTCTTTGGACTGTTGAAGCAAACCAAAGTACCCAGAGGAAACCCACATAAGCACTGGGAGAACATGGCCAAGCCCGAGGGACTTAAACCCAGGACCTTCTTGCTTGAGGTGGACGTGTTAACTCCTGTGTCACCGTGCCGCCTCAAGAGTAAAAGAGTAAAGAGTAAAGGAGGTACTGAAGGTGTCGATTCTTTCTGCGTTTTCTTTATTAAAATCCGACATCATTTAATTTCAGAAGCAAAAAAATCACAGGACTTTGGACAACAATAGAGTTTAAAGTCTGCATTAATGTGTGTGTGTGTGTGTGTGTGTGTGTGTGTGTGTGTGTGTCTGTTCATTTGCATTGCCCAAGTTTCACTGAAAATGTAAATCACAGAATATATCAAAGATATTTTCAATACAAATACTCTGTTTTCATTATTCATTAATCAAGAAAAAGAAAAAAGAAATTAATTAATCGTGGTCTGTATTGAGCTGTGTTATATATTTATAATATCTAAAAACTGTGTTTGGGTTTGTGTGTGTGTGTGTGTGTGTGTGTGTGTGTGTGTGTGTGTGTGTGGGTGTGTGTGTGTGTGTGTGGTTGTGTGTACAGTGCTTAACAAATTTATTAGACCATAAAAAGTTTATTACAATCAAAATTATATTTGTGTTTGTTAGTTGAAGAGAGATAATTAGACAAAATTTTTATTTATTTTACCCTAAACATCTTGCCAGCCTATCACAGGGCCAATACACACAACCATTCATACTCACACCTAGGGCAAATTAACCTAATGTGCATGTCTTTAGACTCAGCGAGGAAACCAGTGTACCCAGAGGAAACACACAAAGGCATAGGGAGAATATGCAAACTCCACCCAAAAACCTTCACCAAGCTTGGGACTCGAACCCAGGACTTTCTTGCTGTGTGTTCCCCCAGTTAATCAGGATCAGATTACTTTATTGATCCCAGAGAAAATTATGTGCACACAGTTGCATACCAATTAAATAATAAAGAGTACAGTCTAACGGCCAGGTAGGAATGATTTCCTGTGTCATTCAGAGGAGCATTTAGGTGGTATCAGTCTCTCACTGAACATGCTCTTGTGACTGGTCAGCAGGTTGTGAAGTGGGTGGGAGGTATTGTTAAGTACTGTCTTTATTTTGGACAACATTTTCCTCTACCAACATCAGCGTCAGGGGGTCCATCTCCATCCCCACAACATTACTGGACTTGCGGATCAGTTTGTTCAGTCTGTTGTTATCTGCAACTCTTAGCCTGCTGCCCCAGCATGCAACATCATAGAGTGGCAAAAATAACAGTATACAGACAATAATCTAGCAAATTAGACATAAACTAGTGAACTTCTGATTAAAATTAAACTACTTTAAATAAACCTACAATGTCGCCCCCCTGAGTGCGGAGTTATTACTCGGCTTTACTCTCTAAACCAAACAAAAAAAGTTTATGAAACAATGCATTTAATAGAAACAGATACAAACTATGCATCAAGCATTGGGTTTAATTTCCTTTCAAGACTGTCTTTGGAGCAAATCTTTATGTAATCAATTTAATCCCATGTTTGTTAAAGTGGATCCAATTCTGAAATATTGGTCAATCCATCCATTCCACTGTTCCAGTTTGCTGTGTACTGTTCATTTAACCTCTACACAATTTATATGAATGTTTGGGATTGTTGTCTTTTGTGTATATATGAACCTATGTCCAAAAACAATTTACATTTCTCTCAATCGTGACAGGTGATCTAATAAATTTGTCAAGCATTGTACATGTGCGTAAAGGGGAGTGTGTGGTTGCAGTGGAAAGAGGGTGTTAGTAGGAAAGAAAGGGGGGGACATAGAGAGAGAGAGAGAGAGAGAGAGAGAGAGAGAAGCAGAAATGGTGTCAGCGAGTTAATAACTTTCCTCTGGATTTCAGCTGACCTGTCTGGATAGCAATACAAACACTAAAAATGTGCCAGTAAATTAGTATTGAAGGAATGAACCATGCAAGGAAGGGATGCAAACCTGAAATTTAGATTAAATGCATGATACATTTTAGTCAACATGCTGTGATCCCATCCCTTTTTTCTCCCTATATATATATATGTGTTTGTGTGTGTGCATGTGTGTGTGTGTGTGTGTTTGTTTGTTTATTTATTTATTTATTGTAACAAGTTGAAATTAAAGTTATATCTTAATCATTATCCTTGACTATTACATGCAGTCTAGTAAATCAAATTTCTTCTAGAAGAAAAGAGTGAAAAAGTTCTCTCTCTTGCTCTCTGTTATTATAAAGAATGTTTTTCTGGTACAGCAGTGTGGTGACACCTAGAACATAATCATATTATGCACCCATAATATAAAGATATACACACTACTGAATTATGTTTGTTAGGATGAGGAATATGTAGACTAGGGAGACTTGGATTTTGCAGACATTCAGCTTCCTAATATCAAAATAACATAATTACCAATGGATTGTTAAAGGATTTTTTTGCCCCAGTGGGGAAATCTTTTTTTCTCCTTACTATTATTATGTTTCATTGCCATATACTGTGGGTAAGTGCAGGCACCGTCAATGATGACAGTACCATTCTTACAGGTCAGGGAGGGGCTGTGTTTACACCCTGTTCTCAGTCAACACTGTGACGTGCCACTCAGCAATATGTGTTTGTGAGTGTGTGTCACTGCCAGTGCTAATTACACAGGAATGTTTGGGCCTGTTTGCTAATCCTCTCATGCCAAGCCACAATATCTCTCCTGTCCTAAAACAGGATGAGCCCCGGTACATGGCAGTGGGGTTTTCCCCGATCAACATTTCACAGGCGTGGTGTCAGAGTGGCATCCTTACTGCTTAGACATTTACAAAAGGGTTCTTTAAATCACCTGAAGCTCACAGAGAGATTACAGCACTTCAGCACCCTGAAAGAGATAATATTCAAAAGGACTGAGATTTAATGATAGGCTACTGATATGTACGCTGTACTGCATGTATGTTTTCACATGGGTTCAGATGAAGACTAGTTGCATTAATCTGTTTTTTTTAAGAAAGCTGGTTACTAATATTCAGTGTAAATTTATCCACACAGCATCCAACTGCTTAATGGATAATGATGGTGGGCAATGTGGAGTAATATGACATTTGTCAACTAAATAAGAAGGTCTGAAACCCAACTGAATCTTAACTCCATGAAGTTCATGAGAATGGAAAGCATCACTCAGATACATGACTCATCTCACTCTAGATAGGCCCACTACAGAATACACACTACCCATACAGAGTATATCTCTTTCCTGGTGCAAAATATATTCTGTTTTTATACAGTAGTGTCCATACTCAGAAGAAATGTAGTGGAATTAAAATTTTTTCCGAATTCCCTCCCTGCCCCTGTGCTAATGTAAGTTTTATATACACAGGAACATTGATAAGGGAGTGGCGTGGAGAAGGAGCAGTTTGTGTAGTCAATGAGTCTGAGACAATGTTGAGCTCAAATATGTATTTCAAGGTTGTTTAATTGTAATGCAGTGTAAGTCCGGATATAGGTATTGATTCATGTTACAGTTAAGCATATTCTCCAAAATAATGACATAAATCGTTCCATCTGTGCACTTGCTCCACTTAATTTTAAAGCAATCCACTTTGTACACATGATCTGATGGAATAAATGACACCACAGATTCACTGATAATATTCACACAGAGCTGACAGAGCTGTGTTCATCCTTTGCACTGTAAACAATTCAAATTTAATGCCAACTTTTGTCCAGGCATCAACAAGAAAAGCTTAAAAAGCAGCTCTCTCAAAGTTAGGATGTTAGCATAAATCTCTAACAAAAAAAAAAAAAAAGCATTGTCATTATACTGATCTTCTGTGTGAGTGCAGATGTTGCCTGGAGATGTTTGCCTGATATCAGAATTTTCCCTTTTGGGAAAAATTGAGCACTACTCTTTGTGTAAAACTTGTTTTGACACTCAATTGCTGAGTCCTGATCTGTGTATCGCTGCCGTTTTTGTATGTGGCTGAATCACCATGTTTTGCCCTCGTGCTCTTGGCATCAGTTTTCAGTTTTGAGTTTTTCTACAACCATTCATAACAGCAAGAATCCATTCTTACTATAACCACAAGTAGCCTAAACAGGTTCTTGTTTTGTTTTGTTTTGCCCGAGGAAGAAATACTCATGCTAGACGTGTCAGAGAGAATTTTGCAATATAATGTAGCTTAAGCATCAAATGGAAACCAGCACAGATAAACGTTTTTAGTTGAGCCTAATCTTGTAAAGCATGCGTGCCATTTCAGAACAGCACTCTGACATGTCTGGCTTAGAATATCACATTCAATCCATTTCCTGCATTTTGGCTGTGCATTACTTACCGCCTACGACTACATGGAAGGAAATTCTTAGACAGGTCATTTAGTCAGGAATATTTTAGGAAGCTCTGAAAGACAAAAAATAGACATGTAAACATCTTCACTTATATATATATATATATATATATATGTGTGTGTGTGTGTGTGTGTGTGTGTGTGTGTGTGTGTGTGTGTGTGTGTGTGTGTATACAGTTATCAACAAAGGTTTTGTTGCATGTGTGCCTGATAATGACTTCACTTCTGATTAACCGATTTTCTAAATTAGACCTTACATTAATCTTACAAGTATACAGACTGTTTTGTGAAAGCAACTGGAAATTGTAAACTTATTTATACTTTTTACAGATAATAAAAGTTGAATATGTTCATTCTAGGCTGGACAGAAGTCTTGTCACAGTCATGTAACATTAAATTCTGGATCAAAGTAATTAGTAAAATTAGTAAAAAAATTATGAAAAGCAATTGATTAAATAAATATACATAAAATACAGTATTAAAGCAGCTTTCAGGCAATTTATAAAACCTTTTTGCAAAAACCTTTAAGATCTCCTGAAAGCAAATGAAAATAATTTGCAAGTAAGAAACTTCAGACCCTCTTGGTACAAATTGGTGAGCTCGGTCATGCAAGGAAAACTATCTACAAAACAATTGGCTGCCTCCTGAATACTTCCTCAAAAGCTCCATTAGGACTCATAGCTATCAATGTCTGCTTCAGCATGAACTGTACATCATATTATTTCTTTCAATGGTCACCATACACCATACAGGTCCTGTACAAGACACAGCTAGAACACCATGACGTGCTTACCAAGGCCCTAACACGTGGAAGCTGTTATTGGCAGAAACATGGAAAAGAAAATGATATTTGAGATGAATTATTAATTGAATATCATACTGCTATGCCACCAATGTTGTTACTGATCATCTAGAAAATTACTGGAAAAAGATTAAAGAGAAACATCATGTTTTAGGGTCACCTCCAGTACACAGGTATCACAGAGCTATGTAAGATGGGTGGTAACATTACCAGATGCAAATATCAACAGATTATTGCTTCCCATTATGTTGCAAACCTACAGGTGGCTTAAATTTCTCACCATAGGGTTAATAAGAGACTGTTTTCTGAACATTTGATGAACAAGCTGTCCTCTAAAATAGCTTACTTGTGTATTAAAATGGATTACAAGTGTCTTGGGCCTCAAGAATTTTTAGTAGCACGTACAAGTTTTTATTATCTGTTATTTGAACATCTTGAAGGTGTCTGATTCTGTTAATATGATAATTATTCATCATGACAAGCACCTGGGAGTCTGGTACCATCATGGCCATGTTTACAGAGGCACTATTGGCCATGAGTGATGATTTTAATTATTCAATATGATGATATATTTGCTACAATATTATATATTTTGTTATAAACAATGTCATTTGATTATTTTTGTGTAATAAATATAGTCTTGAAAGTGAAATTAAGTCTTTGCGGCAAGACTTTTGTCCAGGCAAAAACGGAAATGTTTAATTTTAAGAAGCTTAATTTAAATGTTCACTTGTGACCAAGACAATATTTAATGAAACCAATTCCTGAGACAGAGACATGCCCAACAAGTTTGAGACAAATCTAATACAGAACCTGTTTAATGTTGGACTCTGTGATGGAGAAGGTGTAAACGAGTGCAGGACAGATCCTCAAAAGCTGTGCTCCCTTTTAATTTATGTTCCTTTCATTATTTGCTTCATCCATGAAGTACTTGAAATTCTCAGTATCTTTTGTTCTGTTTTCATTGCAATTAGAGCATGAGAAGCCTGAGGTATTCATGGTTACTTACCAACATGTAGTAGAAATCATTTTACCCCTTAAAGTTGCAAATTAGTATTCAGTTATTTATTTTTAAACCATATAATTCAGGAACTGCTATGCATTATTCAGTAAATACAGTGAAACTAATAAAAAAGTTAGTGAGCATTCAGTGAGTTTTAGGGGTTATTAACAAAATTGAATCCCAGCATGTTGCGTTGTGCAACCAGTCTAGGGAAATGTGTTGATTGCGTCAAAAATAGAGACATTATTAACACATTATCTTCCTCTTACACAACATTTAGTCTAGCTCAACAACCTGTTCAGATCTGGTTTCCAAAGCCTCTTTTATATTACCATGGAATCTCGGGTCTCGGGTGATGCTGCATTCATCAAACTGCAATTGGTGCAAGAGTTTGGGCTGAGTTTCAGCCCTAAAGGAATCCAGAATCAATATTTGCTTCATCCATGTATATCCAACAATATTTAATTCATCCATGTGAATCCCTCACATTTTCACTTCATTGTCTTATACAAGTCACACACATTAATATATTGTTGGACCACCTTTAGCAACACCAACATGTTGAATTGATAACAGGAAAATCAGACCTTCAAGCCTTCTCCTGCACATCTCAAACACTTTCAATAGGGTTAAGGTCAGGACTCTGTGGTGCCAGTTCATGTGTGAAAATGATTCCTCATGCTCCCTGAACCGCTCTGTCACTATATGAGTGCCAATTTTATATCTGTAACATCAGAGAAGAAAACATCAGTTGATGTGATAACCTGGTCATTCAGTACATTCAGGTCATCAGGTGACTTCATTTTATTGACACATAATTTTGCTGAACCTCGACCTGACCAACTGGAACAACAATGCCATGGTGATTACACGCTGTCATCAAGGTTAAAGGTGCAACTTTTTCTTGGCCGGTCAATATATCATTTCCTACACTATCGGCGACATGGTACAGTATTCTATAAACCTTCTTTATGACAAAAAAAACCCCACCTGTATAGATTATTTACATAAACTGAATCGAACAGGTCCTTTCATACTGTATGTGGCAACATGAAATACCATCTTCACAATACACACAACCTTAAAGAATGTGTTTAATTATATGAATACAGACCAGGGGTTTCTGATAATATGAACTGTAACTAAAGCTCCTCATGAATAAACCTCCAGCCTCCAGCCACCCTCTTTTTTCCTCTTACACTTCAATAACATTATTTTACCTCCGAGTTCAATTTTGTACATATATTATAAATACCGAATCAAAAAGAGAGTGCAGACAGAACGAGAGTGAAAGAGGTGCTCAAACACTTAATTAAATGTAGAATTTACTGACAAGGGATGAGTGAATTGAGAGGCCGTCGCTCACTTGCTTTGTGCGCACAAAGAAGCAGCCACCATAATGGCACAAAAGAGGCAATGATGAAGCAGATGCCGACATCATCCCATTAAATAGTGCCGACCATTCAGAGAGAGAATGGAGATCCCACCCAGCACCGGCAACCTGCTAATAAGAGCCTCTTACTCACACCTACACACACACACACACACACACACACATGAACAAGACCATCTTTATTACCTGTTATTCAAGCAGAATTGTGGGAGAAGCTTTAGTCATGAAGTCTTTATTAATTACAGTTTATTGGTTTCAGACATTTAGTAAGGTTACCCTGGAAATCATCCATCGGTACTATGTTGGTGTTTTAAATCATCAGCACTGTGGAATGTGATGTCTTAAGGGGACAATTCTACAGCAGAGCTGCAGTAAAGTAGTCCAACAGATGACAGTTGATGGAAAAATAGAGATGGAGTTGCCGTAGCTTACTATTAGATATCGTCTTTGATGGATTACTGTTTATTCAAAGCTTAACGCAATACCTTTGTGCTTGTAGCTTGTAAGACTCACATAAAAAGAAGTTGCCAGAATCTAAAGATATTGTTGTACACTGTAGTGACAGTTTTATTGAGACTAGATGCCTACAACCACTGATCCATTATATATAAAAAAGTAACAATCAAAATATCTAGCCAATACTGAAACAGCTCTATTTGGGTTCAGCATTAAGTCTCATTCACCGGTGGCAGAGGTTTTAGATTCAGAATGTCATCTCGGCACCACTCGCATGCTGCAGTCGCAGTTTCTTCATCATATCTGTCATGTTTGATTTGCAGTAGTGCGGGCTGGAAACTTTGCTCCAGTCTGAGTTCTAAATGAGTGATGCAGCTCTGTTTTCCTTTATATGCAAGTGGTGCACTGTTGCCGGGCATCGTTCTGCCAGTTGATTCCACAGATTGATGACTTGCTTGTGTCAGTCCAAGAGTTTGGCAGAATGCCATTACTGGTGTCTGGTTGTTCTGTTCTAAGAGCTGAATAATGACTTATTAGAGCTCATCAGGGGAAAACCAGATCATCTGACTCTAACATTTTAACTACAGTAAAGGTCAAAAGGATTGCTGTATAACACTTATTATGTATCCGCCCACTGTGGTGGTGCTGGAAGAATAATGTTTTTGCTCTGCCTCTTGAACTTGCTTGTGGGCACTCTATCTTCTGACTCCCTTGACTGATTTTGAACAAACATCTAGTAATTACTCACTACTAAAGGCCAATGAACTAGCACAGGTCATAGGTCAAAGTCACATGAAGTCATCTAAAAACATCTTATGCACAGTCTTCAGACTGAATGCCTGTATGGATTTGGACCAAACTTTCACTAGTTACTCATTACTAAATGCCGATAAACTGGTGCAGATCTTAAAAACATAGGCTGAAGATCAGAGTTATACTTAAAGCGTACACTAAAATGGTTTGCAGCGAAAATACATACCAAGTGACGCATTGCATTGAGTTTTCCTGTTTCATTACTTATGTTACTGAATGTAGCACAAAGAATATAAGTAGCACAGACATCTCACAGGCCAAAATCGTCCTTCCAGCACATCAGCTCTTGTTTGTGAACCCGAAGAGAGAAGCTCATCATTGATCCTCAACACTGGCTTATCCACATCAACCGTTCTTTTGACATTTTACAATTATTTTATATATTGTGTTTAGTGTTAAGTCACTTATCGCCTACTATGCTGACAAAATTGTAAATAACTGACCCTGTTTGTAGTACCACCACTTTGCTACAGTAAAATGTATTTTTAATTAGCTAGTACGTATATAATATTAAAGTAACTTCTTACTGCTACATAACTGCCAGCTATGGTACTCTCCCCAATGTTTCTACTACAGCTAGTTAGGCTACATCCAGAGATATAATTCATATTAGTTTTTAACTTTCAATGCAGTCTACAGACATGATGAAGCTACGTGGAATAAAAATAAATCTTGTGTATGCTCGAAAAATGAAATATAATGCATGCTCAGTTAATAAAATGGTACATACTGGACACACCACCTTGCTACAGATAAACTCGTGTTGACTAGCATACCAAGAACTTTGCAAATAACATGTATGCTCTAATATTGTATACAATTAGCCTTTAACAATGACAGTTTTACATAAATAAAAATTATTTGCCAATGCTGGGGTCTCTGAATAGTCCCTGAGGTGAAGCATCCAGTGAGCTTATATACTATAGGGGGACATAAGAAAAGCAAACTTTTTATGGTTCGTTTTCATATTTTTAACTAATTCAAAGTTTGCAGGGTGGATAGCTAAAAATATTCACTTAAGGCAAGGTGGATGCTGCTGAATATGAGTCTGAGGTGAATAATTGTTTTAATATCTTCTACATGGAAACATAGGAGAAGCAAAATACATTTTTTTTAGTTTGTATTTTTTAGTCGTGACAGTGGCAGGTGTGCACCACACACACTTGTGTATGAACAGAATGCTCTGAAATAGTTTGTAAACTCTTTTTAAGTTTTAGTATATACTACACGGAAATATAAGAAAGTCAAACTAAAATGAGATTTTTATCATTTATATTTCAATTTTTTAATTTTATGACAGTAAACCAATCAGACTGTGCCATTCTCATGTAGTATATACTAAAGAAGCTTATCCAGATTTTCTTTAATTATTATTATTATTTTTACATGTAATTACTATAAAAGAAGACTGTAATTACTATAAAATTGATGACAATGATTGTTGTTAAAATAACGTAAACAATACAATTCAAGCTCTTTCTTAAAAAGTGATTAACAACGAGTGTTTTTACATGTTAAATCTCACAAATCCCAATAAATCTAAATAAAGTTAGCTGTAATACTGTATAAACAGGTCCTTTGCCCTCTGTGAATAACACAATACTGTATTGGCTGAAGACCTTTTGACTAGTGCTTTAAAGACCACTGGCATGGTGCAAAGATGCATCCTTACCATATGTCAGTGTAATCTGGGAGCTCCTTTATGGCTCTGCTGAGGGACACTAAGATCATTTTAGGGCTTCTTCCCACTTTAAATGATTACTGTTACAAAGCCGCAGCCTCCAGGCGTCAGGCAAAGACTGATACTGTAATTTAAGGATAACTCGGGTGTTTAAGATCCAGTACTCATAAGCCTTTAGGGAATATTTGTCAGGCTTTAACATGTATAGCAATGTCTGTTTATATATATATA
>JAOUQZ010000030.1:8699604-8707104 GCA_028564935.1 Neosilurus hyrtlii
ATTTCTGTTTATATATATATATATATATATATATATATATATATATATATATATATATATATATATACACACACTTTACATTTCACAAAATAAAGACAGCTGTTCAGTAGATTGAAATTGGCTGTGGAGATTTTAATTACTGTTGGATTTGTTTTTTGGGTCCAGCATTAGAAACAATTCCTATTGAGCATATGCAAAATTTCCATGTGAACATAATCTGAGTTTGCATCCTACACTAAATCCGTCTCAAATTAGCATGTGTATGCCCTCATTTTACATGGTGTAAGATGATGAAGATTAAAATTAATTAATTTTGTAATTAATTGCCTACAAGTAGTAGGGCAGACATCTTGAGGGCACAGTAGGGCAAACGGAAGAAGAAGGGACATGATGGGTTATTGCACTGCTAGAAGCCTGTATGTATGCACTGTGGAAAATGGTTAGGGATTGGTTAATTGTTTTTTTTTTTAGCTATCATGGTGTGTGTAGGTGTTTGTGCATGAACAATATAGATACATCAGCAGTCTCCAGGTATTCTAAGGATACATGAATGAGTGGGAACAAGGAGGGCAATGCGAGGATGCACAGCGTGCAAGAGTGCGCGACATAAACTGTGTCACTTCATTCGAAAACAATAGAGAACAGGACATGGAGCGCCCCCCCAGCCACATGGCTTTATCGTCTGCCTCCTCCCTTTCCCTTTCTCTCGCTCTCCTTCCAGCCAAGTGAATGAGTGGGGGTAAAAGTAGGGGAGGCGGCTTGTCAAAAGAGGGTCTGGTTGTGTTCCTTAGTCTGCATGTGTGTGTGTATGTAAGAGCGAGAGAGAGAGAGAGAGAGAGAGAGAGAGAGAGAGAGAGAGAGAGAGAGAGAGTGCGTGTGAATGCACAGACGGTTCAGTAGTAATTTGATGTGTGTCCCAGGGGACATTTGATGGATTAAAGCTAAGCAGCTCCATTGCTGAGTACCACCTGATCTCTCTCCCACTGCCGCCCCATATAAGCCTGGCTGACTGCTGATCTCAGCTAGTCTCACAGTCTCTCCCTCTCTTTCTCTTTCCCTCTTTCTCTCTGTCCTCACTCTGTCTTCTTTCTCCTCTTACACTGTCTTTCTCTCTTTTTCTTTTTGTAAGCGGCCCCCACTGCAGCCCAGGAGCTATCCAGTGCTGAACGTCTTTTTATTTTTTTTTTACCCCCTGTATTTTTTTCCACGAATGGGAGAGAGAGGGAGTGTATGCATGTGCGTGTGGTCCATACAGTAGCGCACACACACAGCATCGCATCGTCCATCGTCTCTCTTTTTGCCTGCTCTCCATTTTCTTTATCTCCATCCCTCATTCTTTTACTCCCTTTCTTTTTTTCTTGGATCTTTTCTTTCTTTAAGTTGAACCCACACAAGGATACACGATTCAGCCTTTGCCGCCGCACTGCTTTTTGCTCCAGGAATCTTTTTTTACTCCCATTTTCCCCCTCTCTTCGTCGTCCATGCGTAGTGCTTCTCGTGTGTGTGAATCATGCCCCGCTCCTTTCTGGTGAAGAAGATCAAGCTGGATGATTTCTCCTCGTCTCCTGTGGTGGCATCTAACCATCATCATCATCACCATCACCATCACCTGGATGAGTCCTTTACTTTAACTCGCTCCATCACAGACTCTGTAACCAGTTTGGGCATCCGGCTCAGTGAGAATGGTGAGTGTGTGTGTGTGTGTGTGTGTGTGTGTGTGTGTGTGTGTGTGTGTGTGTGTGTGTGTGTGTGTGTGTGTGTATGCGAGTATGGGATATCTATCACTTTATGCAAGCACATGCTCAGTATCTTTATCTTGCCAGCTACAAGTCACTGCTTTCATTTGAACATGTCTGTAGCAATGCAAAACCAGGGAGAAATTCATGCTGATGATTTTATACTAAAGTAGAGAAATATCACCAGATGTTCGGTAAAGCCTGGTGTTTTGTTGTTGATTTCGGCTCCTGTATAATCCTTAAACCCTCTTTTGCCTCATCCCCCTTTTCTCCCCCTTTCTCCCAAGCTCCTGCCATGGCTGTGGACTTTTGTGTGTTTTTTGACTCGGGTGATGTGCAGACACAATCCAGGTCATGGAGTAGCGATTGGCTTATGTAAATAAGGCCATATGACCAGGCTCTGGTATGCTGCTGATAACAGGCTTGTTTTGCTGCGACTGCTAATGCTAAGTGCTAAGTCTTTTTCCTTATGTGGACAGGCTCCTGTTGCTGCAAGCACAGAGGTGCTGTTTGGACAAAAGTGTCCCGGAGCATGATTGGATAATGCTTTTGTCCTTAGCTCGTGTTGCCCTTGAGTTTCTCCATCGTCCAGTCCACCCCCTATGGCATTTATATTATCATTCTCTCTGTATCCTCCCCCATCCTTCTTACCAGCACATCTCTCCTCTTTCTTGCAGTCTGTCGCTCTCATCCCCTCCTTTTGTAACATATGAAACCAAGTCGGGGGGGCTGAGATTTCAGTCACCGACGCCACAAGAGACCTTCAAGTATAGTACAGAACAACCCGAGACCAACCGGAAAGGGGAAGGGGGTTGGGATATAAAAACATGTGAAGAGAGGGAGGAAAAAGAAGAATGCACAAAGCAGTATTTCATATAATCATATCATTAACAGTATGCACTGTAAACATACACACACACATCATATGCACACACACACACTCATACAAACACACTCAGACGCACACAGACAGAGGGACAAAAGGACAAATAGCATCACAGCTGAGGATGCTGGACTCCTAAATACAAACATGCTAGACAAGGGAAAGCTAAGCTGGGGACATTCTGTGCTCACTGACTCTCTCTCTCTCTCTCTCTCTCTCTCTCTCTCTCTCTCTCTCTCTCTCTCTCTCCTTCTCTCTTTGTCTCACTCGCTCTCTATCTTTGGGCAGATTTGGGCAGATTTGGGCAGCAGATGTCCGCTCCCCTCTGTCGTGCTATGATGGTTTTTTTTTCAGAGATAAGCTGACAGGAGATTTAAACAGAGGAGGAGAAAGGGTCAGAGAGGAAGAAGGTGTTGCTTTCCCACCTGTTGCAAAAACAGCAAATTCAATCCATTCTGTCATATCAGAGTCAGGAGGTTGTAGAACTCTTTCGGTTTGACTTTATAGCTTACAAAAAACAGCTTTGAAAAATATACACACGTTTATTCGAACATTTGACTTGGTGAAAACCTACAGGCATTCATTCACACTGCAGTGGAAAATGGCATTAAAGACAATGTGGTGGTTCCAATTGGAATCGAAAAGAAAGCAGCAACAAACTCATGCATCAGCATGATAATGTTCAGATGTGAAATTTACCATACATGCATACACTGTGCAGTACTGGACTAAAATCTGGCAAATGATAGAAAGAACTGAAAAAACTGCTTTGCAATTGTGGTTGAGTGATTTTGTCATACATTAGCAGTACTCTTGAAGAGCGGCTTGTGATTCCACCAAGAACAAAGACTTTAGAACTCAAACATTTAAAAAGAATACTTTACTCAGCATTTAAAAACTCGCCAGTTTGGAAAGACACCGTCTCATTGTTTTGTTGTTTTTACTAATATTATTAATATAATATTAATATTATGAGTAAGCATGGGGGTTTAGGTAGGTGGGGTACAGCCCTGGGAGCAATGTGAAGTTATAAGACAATAATTCTTACTATTTTTAGTGTTATTTTTTTGTATGTAGTAAATTCATTCATTCATTCATTCATTCAATTGCTGAACCACTAATTCCTATTAATGTCATGGGAAGGCTGGAGTCTCAGTCAGCTCTGGGTGAAGTCAGGATACACCATGAACCAGTCCATCACAGAGCAAAAAACAGCACACAAAGCCATTTAAACCCACATTCACACCATGGGCATTCTGAAACAGCCATTTAGCCTAACGTGCATGTCTTTGGACTGTGGGTGAACATGCAAACTCCACACAGAAGCGCCCTTGGACCTTCTTTCTGTGGGGCAGAGTGCTAACCACTATACCACATGCCTCCCATTGTCATAAACTATGTATTCTTCTTAAGATATAGTCATTTTTGCTAATATTTTATTTACTGGTTTTATAGGCATACACACATTTACAGAAGTCTTGGCTATACTTAAAAGAGATATTTTTCTCAGACCCTCATAAACCATTAGCTTAGCAAGATCTCTGATTACTGAAGTCTGAGTATTGGCAAGTTTGTTAATGGCCTTCTGTCTCCAGCCACAGCAGGAAGTTAAGGTGATGCTTTGATCGAAAGGGCAGAATGGTGGCTTATTACAGGCATCGCGCAGAGGCTGGAGCCTTAATACATGGACTTTGCTTCACATTGCTCTATTGACTGACATACAATCACACCTATTTTGATCATCCCTCCAGGCCTCCTTCTTATATTAAAAAAGTGCCAGACTTCACAGTTTAGCAGAACATCCAACCCAGGCCAACACAGACCTGTTGTACTCTGAGAGGCATCACATTCTTAACCTGCTGCTAATCAGTTATTTTAAGAAATGCTGGATATCAGATGCTTGTTCACATATCTGCATTTTAAAATTTTGTTTTGATGGAACTGACTAAGTTTTCATGAAAGTAATAAAATACAACGTTACACTATTATTATAGATAGAAAAATTAGCTGATCTCCTCAGTTAAGGATACCTTTTATATATTAAAATTTCATCCTCCTGAAAATGTGGAAGTGTACTGTTAATGTACAAACGTTTAAGGCTATATTTTTAGAGTGAAGCTATAAAGCTATACTACCTGCATTTTCGAAGATACAAACTGATGGCTGTATCCCTGAGTGCATCTAAAAATATAATGATAATTGTAATGAATACAGTAATGCTTTTTAATTATGATATACTTCTAGACAGTCTACATATCAAAGTATTTTAGGATGCATGTAATTAGTAAATTGATACAAAAATTCATTCCTCATACTTCTGTAATTTTGCTTGCCAGATACTAACCCTATCTATCAGATCATTATCATATGTGATGCTGTGGTGTTTTTTTTTCATGCGTAAGCACCTTAAGCGCAGTAAAGCTCGCTGAGCTTGCCTTCCTCTACAGACACTGCTTCCGGAATTGCTGTGCAGTGAAAAGGCCGCTGGAGTGCAGGGCATTAAAAGCACTCTAATTGCGTGTCTAATAATGATCCCGGCCCTTCAAGGCACTTCAACATGCTTACGGCAGCAAGGCAGGTGATGTTGTGACCCTTGATGGACAATAACAGCAATTTCCTCCTCCTTCCCTTCCTCCTTCTCATCTCGTAATCCGTTCGCCCTTCTCTTTGACTGGGGCTCGGTTACTGAGGCCTGTCATGTGTCTGCTTATTCTTTGGCACTTTTGCTGTGTTTACTGCACGACCAGTTGCACTGCTTTTTACAGCAGATAGCCTATTGATCAGCATGGAAATGGTGAATTTCATTAACAGACAGTCAATACTTCATTTCTCTCGGTTTACTGCGTTCAGAGGGCTGGTGAAATGGCTTTTCCCCGACACTGTCTAGTTCTCATGTTAAACGTGATAGAGGATTTCTCACCCAGTGTGCGACGCAATAGCTATTAGGTTAAAAACATCGAGACGAACGGCTGCCACTCCGGCGCGGATATAATGTGGCTGAAATGATTTAAAAGACCAGCGGCTGCCAGGAAACCTTTTAGCAGCACCCGACTGTCTCTCTCTCTCTTTCTCTCTCTCTCTCTGCCTCTCTCTATCTTTGTCTCTGAATGATGTGCCAGGGGTCAGTCATTTATCTAGCAGTGAACAAGTGCAAAAAAAGGGGTTGCTTTGCGTTGAAAGAGCAGTCAATATGTCTGGCTTCGGAATTGCTTTATTAATATTACTCTGAGCACTGACTCTACTTGAATGTCTGACTGTATTTTACACAGGACGAATCTGAGGCTCCAAGTGAGGAAAAGAATAATGTAGCCTGTAGCATAACACAAGCCCAAGCACTGACTTCTTACCATGGAATAATGGAGACAAAAATGAAGCATGCAACCACATACCCACAAAGGCTATTTGGTAATCTTATCAAAGAAATGTAGCTAATCAATAAGATTATTTCATCTAAAAGAAAAGTGAGAGAGAGAGAGAAGTTGCTGCAGCAGGGGCTATGTGAACTCCAACTACTGTTACACCACTTAATAAGTCATTATCTCTGTGTTAAGATCCTACTGTAACATACACACTTCAGTTCACTTCAACACACAATTAGTCACACTATAGAGGTAATTTTATGTACTCTGAAACAAAATGACTGCAGACAATAGAGAAATGTACAATAAATTATGGTAATAATAATAATAATAATAATAATAATAGTAATAATAACGATGATGATGATGATAATAATAATAGTGTAATTTTGTTTCTAACAAATATTGGTGTCGCTCTGGATACACAAAGTAACTACAGAAATGAACAACAGTGCTTTTATTGCAGTATTTGACTGAAGAAATGAAAAACGTCAATGTAATACTAAGAGCACTTGGCGAGTGCAAAGCTCCACCAAGCACAAAAATGTATACAACACCTCCTTCTGTGCATGCTATAATATCACACTTTCAAAAAATCATCCTGTCTCACAATGCTAAAGAATCATTACAAAAATTCCGGGATTACTGAATTCATGCAGAAGATGATTATCGAGTGTTATTTGGTCCAAAAAGTTCATTAAAGTCTATTCATAATTTTGTGTAAAGTTAACAGTTTCATCTTGCTTGTCAGTCATATGACCTTGCGGTAAAGAAAATTTGATACTTGAAGTAGCTTTAATGCATTTTAATCTAAATGTGTTTTAGTGGCATGGCTTTTAAGGTAGAAGCTGGATTTGTTAATATCATGAATTTCAAGACAACAACCTCAAGACCGGAATTGTTGATTGTACCTTTAAAACTGATTGCATCTCTTCTCTTCTCTCCCAAGGCTACATCCAGGACTACATCAATCCATCAACGTATCAGGGTGAGAAGAAGTTTAGCTCGGCTGTGTCTGACCCCCTCTATGCTCCGGTAAACAGTGGAGGAGAGGAATACTGTCAGCCTGATTTGGAACACCCAGACAGCCCTCAATCTGGTCTGACGGCCAGTGGTTACTACAGTGGTGAGTCTGAAAGCCAGAGTGATGGCTACACAGCAGACGGCTTCTTCATCTCAGATGGCCGTTCACGCAGGAGAGGCGAGTCTAAAGAGGCACGCAAAGGTGGTGTGGAAGTGAAGGAGTCGGGTGCCAGACACACATGCAATGAGTGCGGCAAAACATACGCCACATCATCCAACCTGAGCCGCCACAAGCAGACGCATCGCAGCCTGGACAGCAAGATGGCGCGTAAGTGTCCAACGTGTGGGAAAGTGTATGTGTCCATGCCAGCGCTGGCCATGCATGTGCTTACGCACGACCTCAAGCACAAGTGCAACGTGTGCAGCAAGGCGTTCAGCCGCCCCTGGTTGCTGCAGGGCCACATGCGCTCACACACTGGTGAGAAGCCATTTGCATGCG
>JAOUQZ010000030.1:8710008-8722287 GCA_028564935.1 Neosilurus hyrtlii
GTGTGTGTGTGTGTGTGTGTGTGTGTGTGTGTGTGTGTGTGTGTGTGTGTGTGTGTGTGTGTGTGAACAGTGTGTGAGTATAAAGCACTGAGAATCAGAGAATCAGAATGGTTTAATCAACAGATAGCTGTTATTGAGAAAAATGCTCTTCATATGTATGTGTATGTAAGGTAAGTCGGTTGGGCTTTTTACACCCTAACTTACTCATCAGGCTCATTACAGCCTGAGCTTATCTCAGTTTCTGTAGTGTGAAGCAACTAAAAGTTCAACCCAGTCCATCACAGATCACCTTCTTGGTATTTTTACAGGTACCCATTATTACTGCTGGGTGGACAGAGGCACACATGCCAAGGGGTCTTAGCACGGAGGGGGACTAAAGGTGATGTATGTGTATACCATACTTATATACTCACAGGTTATATACTTATATACTTAAAAAAATGGTCATGTACACTAATATTTTGCTGGAGTGGTATTAACTATGATTAACTTTGCATTCATTTGCTGTGGCATTGTTGCGATAAGCGTATGCAATGTCTCAACTTTTATTCCAGTCCAGAGTTGCAGCGGAGCTCCTAAGTGGAGCCCCATAGGCATGGAACATGACTGTGATAACTGTGTTGTGTCCATGCGACCACAGGAAATCCAATAAGGCTGCCACATTACCAATAAAAACTTTTATTTTATTAATAACAAAATTAAAACATTTCCTCCAAAAAGAGAAAAAAAAACACAGTTTAAATCAGGTAGGCAGACAAACCTTTGCCAAGTATAACAACAACAAACAATAAACTGAACACAGAACATGAACTTGTTGAATAATTAAACTAAAAAGACAGGAGATACAAATGAACATGAAAGTCAGCTAGTGCCCTTAAGCGAGCTGCGCTACCCTGTGCTAATCTAATAGAGACATCTAATGGGAGCATTATTAATTTTTCACAGAGATCTTGTGCTGAAGATGGGAGAGTCGAACCACTGCTTAAAGTCTTTTCCAGCCCATCTCACACTTCAACAGAGGTTAAGGTCAGGACTGGGTGGTGCCCATTCATGTGTGAAAATGATTGCTAATGCCCCCTGAACCACCCTTTCACTATATAAACTTGAATTTTATAACCATGCCATCAGGTAAGAAAATTTTCATTGGGGATTAGAACAATCTGGTCATTCAGTGCAATCCGGACATCGGCTGACTTTAATTTATTGCCACATAATGTTGCTGAGCCTCAACCTGACCAACTGAAGCAACTGAAGGTCATAACACTGCCTCCAGAGGCTTGTACTATGGCTAATATTCATGATGGGTGCATCAGTTCATGTGCTTTCCCTCTTAACCTGACCCGATCATCAGTTTCGGATAAGGTGAATCTGGACTCATCAGACTACATGACCTTGATCCCTTTGTGCTCCCTAGGTAACTGTAATATTCTCACGAACAAGGGGTTTACTTATCACCACACCGTTTTAAGTCCCAATCTGGTTAATTCTCTTTGCATTGTGTGTGGAAATACACTTTCTTTTACTATTAAATATAGCCATGCATTCTACAGTCCGTTTTTTAAAATTTTATTTAACTTCAAGTGTTTAGATAATGCTCTTTTTTTTTTGCTTGATGAAGTCCATTAATCTGACCCTTCTAAAAATTGTTACATCTTTTACATGACCATGGGATATGTCTGTTAACATGTCATTTTCTGAACCGCTTATACCTTATTAGGGTCGTGGGGAGGCTGGCGCCCATCTCAGCCGACTCTGGGCAAGGGCAGAGTCCACCCTGGACAGCTCGCCAGGCCATCGCAGGGCTCTGTTAACATGGTAGTTTAAAAAAAGAGAAGGTACTCACTGCATCAATTAAGGTTAAATAACATGTTGCCACCTGAAACATATTAACCACTCTATAAATTATATAATCAATTAAATCCAGGTGGTGACTTATTTTGGCAGGGCACTGGATTTTTTTTTCACGATGGTAATATTTGGTTTCTTGAAAAAAGTGCAGCTTCCTTACACGAATAAAAATATGTGCCTAGTCTTCTCACTCAAAGTGCACCGTGGCTGCGCTGACTGCCAGACTAATGTTTTTTTGCACATCACTGTGTGATTGCATGTCTCATGTCTTGAGTTTCCTCAGTCATTGGGTTTGCTTAGTGATTCCTTTCAAACGGGCCATTATGGACTTATTTGAGTGTGCCTGAACTAACCAGGAGAAATGAACCATTATGATGAAGTATAATGTAGCATGGATTCTATAGTTATGGCTCTGTTCAAGTGTTTCAGTGGAAGAATGTTGTTTAAAAAACTTTGATGGAAATATTGGATAAAACTCCATTGCATTGAATCAGGGTAGAATATAAACAGTATATAAAAAAGTCTGGACTAGAAATTGGATGCTTGAACATACTTTCATCACACACCATTGAGTGTCTACAGCAGACATTATAATAAAAGGCTCAGTGCTGTTTTCTTCCCAGAGGAGGCTTCACCAAATCGAGATCTCAGTATTAATAGGTTCTATCTTGGTAAAAAGCTGCTCTGAGAAATAAGTTTTGACACTTTGAAATATTGCAATCTACATTCATATCTCACTGTAGCATACATTTCAAGGTTATGTTAAAGTTACATGTCTATGAACCAATTCTAAGTGGATAATGATTCTGTAAACACAAATACTGCGTTTATCAGGTTCCATCTGGTTGGTTACCTTAGGCTTAATTATATAATTAAAAATAAATTATATAAGCCAATGTTTATGCCTATTAAGACCATATGATAAAAAAAAAAAACATGTTGAAGCCAGTTAAGACTACATGTTTAAGATCATACATGCTTTCACCCACTCGCTCACTCAGTTGCTGAACTGCTTGTTCCTACTAGGGTTGCAGGAAAGTTGGTGCCTATCACGGATGACACTGGCCGAAGGCAGGGTACACCCTGAGCAGCTCGCAAGATCATTGCAGGGCAACACACACAAGCACTTATTCTCACACTTAGGGACAATTTGGAACAGCCAATTAGCCAAACGTCCATGACTTTGTACTGTGAGAGGAAACCGGAGTACCCGGAGGAAACCCACACAAGGACAGTGAGAACAGGCAAACTCCAGACAGAAATGCCTGTGTCCAGGAATCAAACCCAGGACCTTCTTATTGTGAGGCGAATGTGCCTACGATGTTACTATACCACTGTGCCACCCACATCCTTTCAGTATTTATTATTATTATTTTTAATAAGATGTTTTTTCTTACAAATTATGTCTGTAAACATATTTCACAGCAAAATTCCACTTTAATACTTTTGGCAATGTAGTTATATTACTGTGATGGCCTGGCGAGCTGTCCCAGGTGTACTCTGCCCTCGTCCAGAGTCGGCTGAGATGGGCACCAGCCTCCCCATGACGGTAATTAGGATTAAGGAGTTCGGAAAATTAATGAATTAGAACATATAGTACATTTTACAAAGGCAACACATACACGCACAGACACATACTACATGCAACATTACTGAAATAAAGATGGTAATATGTAATTCTTTTGTTATCTGACTTTAGATAATACAGTGTTTTTTTTCAGTGCTGAATTTGTAATGTCTAAAAATATTTACACATCAAACCAATCCTCATTGGTACCCTGGATAAAACACATACACCTACACTTCTCCATCTCGCTGTACTGAGGCTTCATGTCTGCTCTCTTCTGGCAGTGTGTACACAGAACATGGATATTGATTGATTTTTGCTGTCTATGTTGCATATTCATCCAGATTATAATTGTCTAGCAGACTGAAACTTATAAAACCACGTAGCTCTGTGAGTTTGGAGACAAAACATATTTAAATATTAAGATAGTTGGTGTTGTGGTACAGTAGGTAACATTGCCACCTCTCTGCTCCTCATATCCTCTCTTGACTTCATGGGTTTTCTCTGGGTTCTCTGATTTCCTCCCACCTCTGAACAACATGTCAAGAGGTGTATCTGCACATGGGTTGGGGTTTTGAGGCATGACATAGCAAGAACATCCTGGATTCGATCCCCATGGTCGAAAAAAAGCAGCTCTATGTGGAGTTTGTATGTTCTCTTTATGCTTGTGTGGGATTCCTCCAGGTGCTCCAGTTCTGTCTTATAGTCCAAAGACCTGATTGGCTATTCCAGATTGCCTCGAGGTGCGAATGTCAATGTGTATGGCCAAGCCATGCAAGTGTTGTAACACTGGTGCATGCAAGTCCCAAGCCTGGGTAAATGGAGAGAGCTTGAGAAAGACCTGGTGGTCTACCCTAAAAAAAAAAGAATAATAAAAAACAAAATAATAATAATAAATAAAAAAACCTCTGTGGTCATCTGGAGTCGGATTCAACCGATTGGAGTGAATAAGTGAGTGAATACATTGTAATGGTGCCTAGTGAGGGTGGACTGGGGGCTTAATAAGGGTGTATTCCCTGGGATCCCAAGTCCACAGTGACACCATCCCTCCATTCGTCCATCCATCCAAACCTCCATTTCAGAGAGGGCTTCACATAAATTCCCTCAAGATATATAAAAATCCCTCGACTGACAAAAAAACACTCACAACTCACAGTTTTTAAACAGTGTAGGATGATAGCCAGTGCAATTTTCCTTTGTGTGCAGATAACAGAACATTGGAACTTTCCTAATATTATACACTATTCATGCAATCTATCTATATGACTTTAACATATAGGTAATTCACTACACAGTTAACTGAGCTCCCATGTTCTTTATTACCTACAGGAGTAGATTAGCACAAATAATTGGTTTCAGTTGATACTCGTCTCACATATGGGTTCCAGGTGCACACTAGTTGCTGAATATGTGAAGAAGTTGCTGATTGAGAGAAATCTGTAATACCCTGGTGAGGTAACCGTCCCTTTAAATAATGACTGCAGTCAATCACCTGGACATTCTGTTAATCACTGCAGCACAGAGCCAGGCAGGATGGAGGAGATGGAGGAGATTGCACCAGAAAGGTCGCCAGAGCAGTGCCTGCAATTACAACCTAGACCTGAAAGCTATTTTTTCCCCCTCTATCCAACTATCCTCTTTTTTTCTGCTGTTCCTGTTTGGTATCTGCATTAGTCCTTTCAAAAAGCACCAAAGGAAGCATCTAATAAAAACTGGACCAATTTTCTTCATACTCTCTGGAGTATTAGAGGAAATGTTAAACTCCAGACTGCATTCCTGATTCATGGCGTTTACATCTTTAAAAAAAAATCTTCTTGCCTATTCCAAGAAGTACATCATGCTGTGCAAGACAATTTGAACAACACAATGTTTGCCTATGAGACTTTCTGTTCACAGTAGCTCGACTTTGACAGTGACCTTCCTCAAATGATATTCACTGGCTTTTCCCAAAGCCCAGCAATGGATTAACCTCATATTTGAACTTGTTTTTTGAATGGTGAGTTTCTTATCAGCATTTACTGCATGCCTTAAGCATTCACTGGTGTCAAATGCCCCGATTCTGCTCCCAACCCTACAGGAAACTTGAATATCTGACTTATCTTCTCTGGCTTAAACAAAGTGGAGCACTATCTGATGTAAGAACGTCAAAGAGAAGGTTACAGTGGCAGCAGCATTGGGGGGGGGGAAAGAGAAGTGTCAGATCATTTAAATGCTAATTATCCATTTTCAACCCCTCATAAACTTTAACTGCAAGCCTTTGAAATTGGAACAAAAATAACATCTTGTGGAAGAATGTTCCTTTGGGAGATGAAGTCCTTTTCTGAGCAGTAAAGGGAGCATAATGATTCTGAGAAAGAACTTTTTGAATCTTGCTGATTCAGTCAGGAACTCCAGACCTTTTGTGTACAGCACCAAACAGTACCTACAGTAGACGTTTTGCTATTTAAACCTTGTTAGGGTACAGTAGGATACAGATGAAGTATCAAATTTGATTGGTCAGCAATTATTGACTAGTTTAATAACAGCTGCTCTGACAGTAGTTCCAATTAAAATTAAAATCATGGGTTTAAACGAAAATACTGATTCCCATTCTCATTTCTTTAAGCTGTATTTTCATATACAGAGTTGGACATGTTCTCACATTCTTAAAATATTTTGTGTGGTTAGGGTGAGGGTTTATCATACAGTAGTAATGCAAGGGGCAGGCTGGTTTAGGTCAGATTGATAAAAAATGCTGCAGGTTGAAGAGTTTGTCCAATTAATTTTGAACATCTCTCTCTCTCTCTCTCTCTCTCTCTCTCTCTCTCTCTCACACACACACACACACACACACACACACACACACACACACACACACACACACACTTATTATGAGGCCTGGCATGTGAATTTTTATCAATGACTATAATAATAATAATGAAAATAATAACAGTAATAATAATAACAATAGTAATAATATTTAGAATCCTGATATTTTATAGCAAATCATATGAAAACAAGACAAAAAACAAAAAAGGACAACAGTGTTCCTTCTTTTTTTAGAAACAAACAAAAAATGACCTCATGTATTTTTATGCTGCTTTTTTGTTTTGCTAAGAGCTGAATTCTTTTGCAACTGCCAACTTTTATGACAATGTCAATAACGACAGTATTTGCAAAAAACAGGCCACTTAAAAATTGAAAACTTTCCCCCTGCCAGTCTTTAGATTCCTGAACTCAACAGGTGTTGTTTTTTATTCTAGTCCCAACCTCCAGCATTTTTGTCTTTTGTTGTGCCAATCAACCCAATATTTCATCCAGGAGTGATCTTTGGGAATGTTAGTGTTTTGTGGACAATGTTTTTTTCTCACCATGCGCAGACATCAAGGACTAAACAAGGAAGGTGTAACTTAAAGACACTTCCAGTTAAAAAACCTGTTGCTTTTGGTCCTGTTTAACAGGATGCAACATCCAGTATAGGAATCATTCTCGCAATTCACGATGACTCTAATGAGGACATTTAGAAGCAATCTTAACCTACAATGCAGGTCTTCCTCTGCCATTTTGGCTTAAACTGACTCTCTCTTCAAGTGTTCCCTCCACCTGGAAATACCCCCTCCCCCACTACCAGTCTAGCTATTACCTCACTAAGAGGCAGGTATGACCTCTGACCCATCTATCCCAAACTCACTGTCCATCATTCACCTCTGTCAAAAACAGTGACCTCATTTCTTACCACATCAGTATTATTTTATTTATGTATTTATTCATATATTATTTATTCTTTAATTTAAGTATTTATTAATTTTTAGTTATTTATTGGTGTTATTTATTTAATTTATTCATCTGTGTATTTGTATTCGGAATACTAAATACCGCCATTGACCTTGTAAGATGCTGCTCTTGAAAGAAAAATGTTTATATGCATGATGAAACTGTAGGAAAGAAAAAGTCCATGTGACTTCTAGCATTTTTTGTCTTTTATTTATTTATTTATTTATTTTTTAAAGAGGAACAATGTACAGCATTTGAGAAGTTGGAATGATACTGTTTCACAGGCAATAATTCTTCCTTGGTACGGCAATGGACTTGTATAATCATAGCTGTCCTGTCTGCAGACCACTTAGGGCAATAAATGAACGAGCCTGAACACAAACGACAAAGTCATCCTCCATCTCGTTGTTGTCATTTTTATTTGGGATAAATTAGCTTTTGGGAAAATCATCCCTTGGTGATGCCTGGACACACGTTACATCCAGATAGTAGTAACACTCCATTTATATCCATGAACATTACTCATTTCATCTTCAGTGTAAAATAAACACAATTTTAATTTTTAAACATGTAGTGACTACCAGTTTACTTAGTAACAAAATATAGGGTAGTCATTTCTGATTTATTATGTATTGTAGCCAGAAATATTATCTAATTAACTCTAAATTAACATTGGTGCTGATGTGTAATGAAGTATCTACACTTTGATATTCAGTGAAATTAATTGATTATTATTTTGCATGGGTCATGTTGTTGCAATATACAATGACAATATGTAGTCTAGGGGTATTTAGCTGCAATTTATAAAATTCCTGTTACAGAGAATTCCTTGTTTATACACACACCCCCCCCCCGGCCCAAAAAAATTGGCAAAAAAAACAAAAAAAACAAAGGCAGTTAACATGGCTGAATGTTATTGTGTAAATGGTATTTTTTCATTTATTTTTATTTTTTTTTTGGCTTAAAGAAACCCATTCACTTGCCAGGTATAAAAAATAAACATGAAATACAGTGTTCTCTCTTGGAACTAAAAAGAAATTGGCTACAATTTCTTTCTGAAACCATTTGCTTGCTCCTGTATGCGAATGTCAGTGACCCCTGGACCGGACATGATAATATAACTAAACATTGCCATCATTTTTACTTGTTCTGTGTCTTCACAATTGATCTCAAACTTTTTCACTTTTTCTATGAATCAGTGCAGCACTGCAATGTTATTGCGCATACAGATAAGTGTTTCTGTGGTCACTTGTACTTGTTATTTTTATATAAGCCATGTGAATAAGTGATACCAAAACAAGTAAATAAGAGATACTAAGCATGTGAGCTGGAGTTGTTTTCACAAAAAAATGAGCCAAAATGAATCGATAATGGAACATAAAACGTTGATAAATGGAAAAAAATCTGCTATTCACCAGTGAATGGGTACCTTTAAACATTAATTATTAGCTTATTGGCAATAAATACGACAATTTAAATTGGTTGTTTTGTTTTGTAGATAAGTTTCAAACTCTGAACAGATCCACATCCCATCCACATTATGCTTTTTTTTAACTATACCCAATCATAAGCGAGTGTTATAATAAATAATGAAACATGGAGTAAGTGGTAACTTCTAAGGAAATGTGTTTGGCCCTGTAGCAAAACTCTGGTCTGCATTCATTCATACACTGTACATTAATGCCAGTGATCCAAATAATGGGTTCTTCTACAATATTTGTTCAAGTTCTCAGTTGCACAGACCTCTCATGGAACTATTTCCACATTGTAGGCACAGCAAATATTTCAATACTTTTCACATCACATTTAACTTTCATTTTCGACGTATGATTTTCACACATGATTCATATCATTTGTTCCATGTAGTTTATATGGCTCTATTTTCCCATGTATTCACATTTGGCAGCATGGTGGCACATTGGTTAGCATGTTCGCCTCACAGCAAGAAGGCCTAGATTTGATTCCTGGGTTCAGAGCATTTCTGTATGGATTTTGCATGTTCTCCCTGTGCTTGTGTGGGATTCTTCCAGGTACTATGGTTTCCTCCCACAGTCCAAAAACATGCACAGTAGGCTAACTGGCTGTTCCAAATCACCCCTAGGTGTGAGTGTGAGTGTAAATGGTTGTGTGTGTTAGCCTTGTGATGGCCTGGTGAGCTGTCAATGGTGTACCCCACCTTCGCCCAGAGTCGGCTGAGATAGGCGCACCTCCCCGTGACCCTAATTAGGAATAAGCAGCTTAGAAAATGAATGAATGAATAAACTATCATGTGAAATGTATGACATCTAAATATTTTTTAGCGTTACAAAATAAACAAACAAACAAACAAACAAATAAATAATAATAAGTAAAACTTACTCCAACTAATTTAGGAACCCTTTCAGACATGGTGAGATGAAATCTAACAAAGAGTAAATTTACAGAAAATGATCCAAATGATCCTAATGCAAAAACAGGGCTGCCGCAATAGCATTTAATATCTTTAATAACGTTGATGCTGACCAGTGAGTATAAGATGAAAGGATAAACAGTTTCAGTGACAGCTAGGTCATTATGATCATTTTCAGTGTGTACTGTATGTATCATCATTTACCCCAATCAGTGTCCTGCCTTTGAAGTCAGGCTGCTGAAAATGAGAAACGAAACACACAATAATTATCAACATTACATTCATCCATGGCACATTTAGGCCACACTTTCAGCTACACTTTAGAAGGAAGAGGCAAATCAGAACAGGTCTGTAAATGAAGTCGGCCAGAGGATAGATATTTGTCCGAAGGATAGTGATGCTATGTTTAATGGCTTCTCTTGCAGAGAGAGCGAACGTGACAGGTCAGAGCATCCTGCAGGCTAATCATTGAGCATTACAGCGCAATCTGTACATGCACCTAGCTTTCAGCTGTTTTAAGTATGCTAAAAATAAAAGCTTGTGGAAAGAAGGACACATCCACTGTCTCATTACGTCCTCCTTATCAACGCTGATTCCTCTGTGCTGTGATGTGAAGCATAGCTTCTAGACAGGCGGCGTTTGACGTTAGGTCAGGAACGAGGTTCAAAGCAAATATCTGTCACCGGTTGACAGGGAGAAGTAAACAGTACAGAAAACGATGGCACCAGTGCCGTGCAGTAGAGAGACACAATTCTGTTCAAATGCTGTGATGTAGACATAGAGTGTAATATTAGAAGAGTGTGGGGTTGTTATTCCGTTCTCAAAGTTCCAGATCGAGGCTCGGCGCAGTAAATAAGGAAGTCTTGAAGAGTATTTGCTGAACCTCCTCTTCTTTTCATTTATATCTCTGTGTAGTTTTATCACTCATACCACCCCCCCCCCCTTTCCCCCCTGGCTGTCATTCTAGTCCTCGCTCCCTCTTTCTCAGGGTGAACAGGTGCTAGTGGACAGGCGGGGGAGACAGAGAGAGTAATTGAGGCTGAGTCTGACCTTGACGAGGAAGGTCGATCCAGCAGCAGGCGAATGCACCGTCAGCGCTTTGCATATTCTAAATCGGACGACACAATATCCGTAATAGTGCAAAACCCACTGGGAATCAGAGATGAGCTTATCTGCCCATCCCCTTGCCTCCCACCCTCTCTTTCACCATTCTCTCAATGCATCCATCCATCCATCCATCCACCCACACATCTATGACCTTTCCCTTAACAATTGACTTTCATTGTCCTCAGATCAGTGTGGTTCAAGTCTGTGAGCGCAGCAACACAGACAGCATGTAGACTTTTTCTGCTCGCAGCTTCTCAATCCAGTTCATTACCCACCAATGCTTCATGTCTCTCAATGAGTCATTATTTTTCATCTTTTGCTCATTCGTCTTTTCTTTATTTCCCTTGCATACAAGCTTTCAAACATTAAACCTAAGATTAAAAGCAATGATAAAATCCCACTGAATAATAAATCGTTTTATTATGCAAAGCCCTTCCTAACATGAATAACCGCCTATACAAGACATTTGAAGATCTATAACTAGCTTTACCTCTCTATTTTACTTTGCAATCAAATGATAAACCATTTTTAATGTATGTCAAGCAATGTGAGTATCAAGATGGGGAATCTGGTCGACATCTTGCCCAAAGGTCACAGTTAGCTATTAAAGACTATCACCAGAGGATTACCAACAGAATTTCATGAGAAAACATTGTTCCTCTCTGATGAACTTGTAAATATATTTGTAAATATGTCACAGCAATAATATGACACTGCATGTGAAAAACTGAATTTGATCATTTAATTTTCTTCTTTTTGTTTGTTTATTTATTTGTTTATTTATTTATTTATGTATTTATTACATTGTATAAACTGGTACCAGTAAAAGCCTGGACAGAAAACACAAAATCAGGGACACGCCTTCTTTAGCTAATTATCTGCTGTCGGCTGCGTTGACCAGTTGTTGTCAACATGGGATCATTCTCTGTATTTGGAGATCTGTTGTTGTTCTCTCTCTTTTCTTTTTTTCCCTTCTGTGTTTTGTCTAAGTGCCCAGCTTGGCTGTGCAGTAATGAAAAGTGCCAAAAAAAATAAAAGTATAATTTCCATAACAAAAGCCTTCGACTTATGGCGGCCTACTCACAAGCCTCCATATGGTCCACAAGCGACAGAATTCAGATTTTCACTCTTTCTTACTCTCCCCACACTCTATTTTACTTTACTTTTTTAGGGGGGGGGATTAAACATGGGGAAAAGTTAAGCCATGACTGAGAATGAATGGTTTTGATTTTTTTTTTGTACCACTGTTATTAGAAGTGGGGACAATACTGGTGGTGATGATGATAATGACAATAATAAAACCAATAGCACAAACGATCTAAAGTGTCTTTTCATTATGTTCCGAGTTCTTAAATCATGTGATCAAGTCATGCCACTTTTATTTGATTTATAATGTCTATTTCAGCACATGTTTACAGTTTATCATATGCCATGCTAATTAAAATAAACAAATATTACCAACAATTATTACTGGATAATACCTGGGGCGGAACGGATCATTGGGACTATTAAATTCAGTGATATTCACCAAGCCTGAGTGAAATATATATATATATATATATATATATATATATATATATATATATATATATATATATATATATATATATATATA
>JAOUQZ010000030.1:8729073-8741768 GCA_028564935.1 Neosilurus hyrtlii
CACACACACACACACACACACACACACACAGTCTCGTTTCCATGACTTGTGGGGACAATACATAGACTTGCATTAATGTCCTGGAGAAATTTTCCTAAACACTAGAAATTTCCCTAACACTAAACATAACCACTACTTGCCTTACTATAACCTTACCCTAATCTTAACACTAATCTTAACAAATCTTCACCTTAAAATGTAATTATTTACATCATGGGGACATGTGGTTTGTCCCCATAAGGAAGCCCCCACAACGTGACTGTGTAAACAGATTTATGTCCCCCACAATGTGATGAATAGCTAGACCACACACACACACGTGGTGCAGTGGGCTGCCACACACACTGGTATGCCCGGAGAACAGTTGGGGGTTAGGTGCCTTGCTCAAGGGAACTTCAGCCATGAAGTTGGTGGAAGGGAAGGTACAACTCACTCCCACATCACCACACATTTTTACTGCTGGTTCAGGAATTGAACCAGCGACCTTTCGGTCCAAAAGCCACTTCTCTAACCATTAGGCTACAGCTGCACCCGTGAATTTTACTCTGCTTGGTCCTCTGAATGGTTCGGTATCCATTCCCTAACTTCTGCCTGTCCTGATCCCCCTTGTATCTTTTGACAGTGCCTCACCACCCATAGTTGATTATTTGCTTTTAGTTTATTGCTGAAAATATTAGTATACTGGGGAATAAACTGAAAAGTGAAAGTGGAGAAGACTATAAATGAAATTCTAGAATAATTTATACACCCTAGCTAAAAAGTCTTGTTGTGCAACAAAATGCATCTTTGTTAGTAACTAACTCAGTGGCACTGTAGACTTGCATGAGATATCTGAAAATCTTCCTTCTTTATTCAGTAAGTCAAGCACATTACAAGCAGCTGTGAAGATGTGACTTGAATAGAACTACAAAGCAAACATGGACATTCCAATCAAATGTTTACTCTGACACAGAATCCTTTAAAACCATGACTCTTTTCCTTTGGTTATCTTTTTATTTGACTTCCCCCTCCCAGACACTGCTATTAAATACACACTTATTTTAGAGTTGACAGTGTGTCGTGGTCTTGGTGCAGAACTACGCAGACAGAACGAGCACCACAGCCTCATTAAAAGGCTTCGCTTCTGTGTAGCGTTTCATCGGCTGTGACGGCCAGACTCTTTAGCTGGCTGTGTTTGATGTTTTGCGTTGTTTGTGTGCAAGCCCATCTGCTTGGTCCTCTCTCCGCTGGCAGGAGGTCCACGTTCCCCTTCTGCCGCTTCACTGAAGCGCTGTCAGGGTGTTCAGAAATCCGTGCGCCGCACTCTTCATCAGCCATCCATGGAGCAAAGTCAAAGAGAGTGGTTGGAGAAAGAACGAGCAAATTTATACTACAAAACAACTTTCAAGGAGATGGGAGGGGAGGAGGTGGGTTGCTGTTTTGGAATGAAAAGCATCATAAAATGCTGAAATACAAATTTTGTTGTTGTTGTTGTTTGACTCTGCATCTACTTTCCTGCCCAACCTTCTTCCATTTGTTAATACACACCAATCAGCCATAACACCTGTCTGCTCTGTGCTATGCAGCCCAATAGTGTGTTCTGACACATTTGAGTATCATAGCCAGCATTAGCATTTTCATTAATTTTAATTTGCATTAGCATTTTGTGCTACAGTAGCTCTTTTGTGGGATCAGACCAGACATACTGACCTCCACTCCTCACGCATATCAATGCACCTTGGCCACCTTTGACACTCGTGCCTTTCGTAGGATCTTCCCACCAGAACACCCCATAAAACCAATTGTTTTGGAGAAGAATAGACCCAGAATTTTTTTAAATAGACCTTGTATTTTAACACTTACAACATGGTCTTTGTCAAAGTCAAGTAGACCCTTTTAATTATTTGTTTTTGCTGCTTTCTACACTCCAGTTGGCTCCAGTTTCACCTGCAACCCTAGCAGATAAGTGGAATAGATGGCTGGATGGATGAATGAAATCTTATCAAAGCAGGCCCTGGAGTGAGGCTTCTGAGATGACAGTTGATGAGGCATTTGCAGATTACAGCACAGTAGATTTTAATGTGTGTTTGATTAGAAAAATTTCAAATTCCTTAGGTAAAATTTTACATGATACAAGTGCAGTTGCACCAGAGACCTAGACACAAAACATCTTCCTACATTTTATTATACCAGTATGTACAGACAAATTCAATTTCACACATACTGAAAAACGTCATTGCCAAGCTGTCACAGTGGCAAACCTACTTGCCAGTGGAATTCAGCACACCTGTCATATTTAGTGTACAGGGTGGGTGATAAGGCAAAAATACCAGTTTGCATGCTACATGTTCAATATGCGTCACAATCATAGGCTTTGCTAACAACATACTGAAATTCAAAAAGGATCATTTATTTATGGTCAGGGTCATGATCCAGAGAGTATCCTGGGAATACTAGGTGTAAGTTTGTATAATTTATCATAAATGAGACAGCAGCTGAGTGCAGGTCACCACACACATTCACAGACACATTCCAATGTACACTAAATGGAAAAAAAGTTTTTGGACACTTCATCAGACCCTTATGTAGCTTCTTCCCAAAGTATAGAATGTCTTCATCTACTGTTGGTTTTCAATTTCCCTTCACTAGAACTAAAAGGCTAAAACCTGTTCTAGCATGACCGTTCCCCTGCACACACAGTGAGCTCCATGAAGACATACCTTGCCAAGGTTGGAGTGGGAGAACGTGAGTCGCTTACACAGAGCACTGACCTCAGCCCCAATGAACACGTTTGGGATGAACTAGAATGCCAACTGCCCCAGGTGTCACTGTCTGACATCAGTGCCTGACCTTAATAATGTTCCTGTGGATGAATGATCACAAATCCCCACAGCCCACACTACAAAATCTTGTGGACAGCCTTCCCAGAAGATATAAATTTATTATAACAACAAAGAAAACAAAGAAAAAAACACATTATGGTCAAGTAAACCTTTGGTAAAACCTATTTACTGTAAATGCATGGTATATGGTGTGGCCCATGTACCTGCTTGCCTATTTTTAGGTGGGTAAAAGAAACCAGAGATGCTGAAGGATGCCCATGTGAACACATGGAAAACAGGAAAACTCCACACAACCCCTCCTCAAAATACAGAATTATTAGAGCAGATAATCGCTTCTGACCAACTTCAGGCCCAATTTCCTTTAGTGGGTGGCTAGATTAAAGCAAGTTCATGATTATTTCAGAGACCCTGGTGCTCTTACCTCTTACCAATGTATTGTGCACCAATAACACTTGCTCCATATTTCAGAAGATTTTATGTAGAACATTTAAAAACAGGCTCTGTGATAGCCTGACAAGCTGTGCAAGGTGTATCCTGCACTCACCCAGAGTCAGCTGAGATGGGCTCTAGCCTCCCTGTGACCCTAATTGGGATTAAGGCACTTAGAAAATGAATGAATGAATGAATGACATTTAAAAACCATAATACTTGATGGTACTCATGGTACCCATGACCATGATAGTGTGTCATGATATTGGTGTATCAATACTGTATTGCAGTCACATCTGGCCCCTTTAAACATGGCATTGTTTATGGGACAAAATATGTTTCCATCAAAATAATTATCAATTTATTTTTTAGTTTATTTCAGTAAGTGAAACACATCAAGGGGACTATTCAATTTAGTGACATCCACTGAGGCAGAACATAACTGTTTTACTACATACTACTCATTAGCACACAAAAAAAGCCCACTTAAAATTAGGTATTTGTTTGTTTGTTTATTTGATTATATATTTACACATTTTAACCGCAAGCTTTTTTCCTTTTTATTTTTTTTAAAAAACAGACCTTGTGAAAGGATCCTAAATGTAGCAAGGGGTATGAGTCTCTTAACCTGTTATTGGATAATTGTTTTTTTTTTTAATCTTATGAATAACCATTAGGATCCAATCAAGGATTAGTTTATTACATTTTAATATCCTGATCTAAAACAGATGCAAAATTATAAGTTGAATGGTTATGAATAATGGCTTATGATAAAAGTATGCAAATTGTAGTAGAATATAACGAGCAACATGATCATGTCTAAATCACACTATCATTGGAAATTCAAATAAGTGATGAATTTTTGTAAATAGAAAAAGTGACCTGGAATTTGATTCAAACCCATGTATAATGTAAAAAGTGTAGCAGGTCATAGTGCAGGACAAATTAGTCCTCATAGACAGCCACAAACCTCTCTAGAAATTCTTTCCAATTTCCTTTCACCCAATTTGCATCACATAATCTAACATCTATAGCCCCTTGCTATTATTATAAATTAAAATGCACAGAACTGCATTTGGATGTACGGAGGAGGCGAGGCAGTGAGAGTAGGAAAGTCAGAGTGAAAGAATGGAATATAAATAAAAATAGCTGGTGCGTCTAGTGCGACAGGCACTTGGCAGGTAATTTTCTACAGTAGCTCCACTCACTTGAGTCTCGTGGGAGTCAAATCTAATATTAACAGCTAATTATCATGTGTGAGCTACCCCTCTATGACCTAGTGTAATACACACCCCCACAACCTGTCAAAATACAGACGTGAGGTATGCCAGTGTGATTAGGATGACAGACTTGTGATTTTCAGACTTGTCGGAATTGACAGTGCTTGCCTAATGATGATGTACATTCTCCTTTAAGGAAAGTGTGTAAGTGCATGGCTGACAGCCCAGACTGGAAAAGGCTGTCATCATTTTCTAGTCCGAACCACTAAACAAGGCTCTGAAAACATGTGTTTTGTTTACCATTATTTTAATAAGGTGCTCATTACTAAATCCATCAAGTCATCAAGTCTAAATGCGTAGCTGTATATAATGACTGGGAGTTTCCCTGGTACATTACATGGACTGATTCTGAGATATGCTTCCTAAATAAATAAACAGGAATAGCGATATAATATCCATATTAATATTATTACATATCCATATCAATATATAATAATATTATAACCCTAACAGAAAGAAAGTATCTTTTTGATTATGTCATGCATAATTTAAATAAAAGCATTAATCACATCTTGGCTTAAAGTCTAAAGTGATTTCTAAATTTATATTTTTACAGAAACTGCATAGCTGGTATCTTTATAGATATTCTTGAATAATCAAGGAATAATGTGATTCTCTTGAGAATACGATAATATCATATGGTTTTCTTTGTAATGAATAAATGCACATTTTTGTGAACTATTAAAACATGGAAAAAAAGAGTGAAAAGAAAAAAGAGGTACAGAAAGAAACAAAGGGCCTCAGTTATCAATCTTTATTTTCGTATTTTCTGTAGACTGTTCTCTTTGATTAAATCAAGTCTAATTGCTACGCATCAGACATGTTTTGTCATCCTGTCTCATTACAGTTACCAGCCAAGGAGGGCAAACATCTCAAGGTGTTTTCTTCAAGGCACATTATGCCACCCAATCACATTAAAAAAAAAAAAAACTGCTACTGATGCAATATCAGGAGCAGAGTAACCCACTGAGAGGAAAGCATTCTTTACATACAATCACACATTGTTAGCTATGAACAGGAAAGATAGCGTATGCTGTTCTTCCCAAACAACTTTGACAATTACCTGATTAGCCAGATAGCTGTGGCATCATTTGTAAACTTGTGATCTTAATTTTTTCAAAACCCTTCATCCTACTAGGGTGGCAGGGAGGCAGGAGCCTATCTAAGCCGACTCTCGGTGAAGGCGGGGTACAATCTGAACAGTGTGACAGTTCAGTGCAGTTCCATCACACACACACACACACACACACACACACACACACACACACACACACACACACGCACACACACACACAACTATTAACATTCACACTCATACATAGGGACTATATGGAACAGCCAATTAGCCTGTTTTTGGACTTTGGGGGGAAACCGGAGTACCCAGAGGAAATCCGCCAAGCATAGGAAGAACAATCAAACTTACACACACTCAGGAGTATATAGCAGGATATTAATAATTTTCTGAAAAGGTAAGATTTCCTTGAGTTCCAAATGTCTTATGTAAATGTTCATACAAACAACTTACTGATAATCCTGTTTCTTTTAATAAACGACTGTGATTTGTTTAAGGATCACAAAGCTTTTACTTGAAATTTACAAGACGTAAAAAAGCCTCCTTTATTGTAAAAGGACTATTGTGATGTGCTATTCTATCAGACAAACCGCCTCAGATGAAGATAAATTACTACACTTTAGTGACCCAATCTTTATTATGCCCACTCATTAGTCATCTCTCACTGTAATGCATAAATAACAGGATTTCACAGATCATTTGGACCTTACCTGAGCAAATCTGCATGACTGTAACCATGAAGACCGAGCTGAAAGAATTGTAAAAAAAAAAAATACTGTTTAAAAAGAAATGACAGTTTTACAGACAAGCAAGAAAATCTTTGCAAATTATCCCCACAGGTTGTATCTCAAGTCAACCCACAATCCCCAAATTAGGATTGACTTCAATACTAAGACAAAGGTACACTATGTAGGATTTATTTATATCTGGCAGTTTCCAAGCAGGTATTAGAACCTACAGTGGCTGCTAGGTGCAATAACTATTTAGAGAGCCATGGAAGTGCATGCATGGACAATATCTTTTGGTTGGTTTAGTAACTGTTTCGATAAGAAACCCATATCTGCTTTTTTAGTCGAATGCCATTTCCAGGGCTGCACATTAAAAAGTGATTGGTAATTTGCATACCGCTGAGCCCATGTGACTAATGTTTATAAACTATTCTCCTTGCCTAAAAATAGGCTGGAAAACCAGGTTTCCCAATCTTGGAAGTGTTACCTTGAGTTTAAGGTTTTGAGCTATTGACTGAAAGGTCATCAGTACAAATCCCAGCAGTGTTGGACCCTAATAAACCCCCCAACCCTCAACTGCTTAATAGTTAGGCAACGGATAAAAGATATAAGATTACTCTACCATTTTAGGTAAATTCTAGAGACTGTTGAGGGTAAAGATCCAGATAAGCAGTTATAGAATTACTCAGGAACCATCAATAATATCAGTCATAATCACTGGGATTACATTTCCCCCCATTCTGATGGTTGATGTGAACATTACCTGAAGCTGCTGACCCATATCAGCATGATTTATTTATTTAGTTTGCCTTGCAACACTGTGACATGACTGGCTGTTTAGACAATTGCATGAATGAGCATTGTATTAAATAGTTAACAATTATGTGCTGAAGGCAAGGAGGAGCATTCCGTGATAGCCACCAAGCCTGAGGTGCATAACTGTTTAGAATATATTACATGGGAACATAAAAAAACACTTCAAAAAAGGATTTTTATGCTCTATTTAATTTTTTTTATTTTTGTACCATTTTTAAATCATGAAGAATACAAGTGAGCTCGCAGCAGAGGCATTAGCATGTGCTGATCAGTGTAACTTTTAAACTCTCTTTAAGAGTTTACTACTATGTGGAAACATTAAAAAAGTAAACTAAAACAAGATTCATAGTTAACATTTACATATTTAAACTAGGTCGGAAGTGTATATTTCATGGAAACAGGGCAGCACAGTGACGTAGTGGTCGGCACATTCACCTCACAGCAAGAAGGTCCTGGGTTTGAGTTCCAGAATCGGGTGTTTCTATGAATTGCATGTTCTCCCAGTACTCGCATAAGCTTTTGCCTGGTACTCCAGTTTCCTTCCACAGTCCAAAGACATGCACATTAAGCTAATTGGTTGTTCCCCTAGGTATGAGTGTGAATGGTTTTGTTTGTGTGTGTGTGTGTGTGTGTGTGTGTGTGTGTGTGTGTGTGTGTGTGTGTGTGTGTGTATGTGTGTTGCCCTACGTTGTTCTAGCAAGCTGTTTAGGGAGCACTCTGCCTTTGCCCAGAGGCGGCCAAGATAGGCTTCAGCCTCCCCATGACTCTAGTAGTAGGATTCTCATTCGGGAAAAGAATAAGATTAATGAGTATATGGAAACAAAAGTAAACCAAGCCCTGCAAAGGTGTGGACACAAGAAAAACTAAAACAACATTTTTTTCCCTTCTATATTAACACATGATAACGATGAAGTCGCCTACTCCAAGTCACTAGGACAAACGATGAGTGTCCATCGTGTTGGTTGAAGCATTATCCACTTGAAATAATGTTTTTTAATAGCGGTCCAATCAGATTGTTCCGTTCCTGTGTAGTATACTATGCATAGCTAATACTGTGTGGGTAACACAGTTAATAACAACCTACTGTTTAACAAGTTACTAAATAGAGTAATATGAATTGAAGTAGCAGGCACCAGAAGACTGTAATAGAAACATTTCATAGTTGGTAGGTATGATAATAAAAAGCACTTTCTCGCCACCACCTGGTAATCTGAGGTAAAAGATCTATACTGGAAGATGCATTACCAAGTGGATGCCCTTACAACACGCATATTCGGGGTCATCTGATCACTTACACTTCCCAGAAGTGAAACCCCTGAAGGCTATAAAGCTCAAGCAGTAGATTAGACACGCCCCCTACAGTTTGACGCATGCGCAGTACGGTGTATATACAAACAACACTTCCGGGTTCTGGTGTAGTAGTGAAGTGTTATGAGTGATGCTGCACATTTCTTCGTTTGTTTACAGTAGTTTTGCAGTTCATTTTCCACGACATTTCGCAGTCGGCATTCAGAACAGTATGGGAAGTTTAAATAACGAAAACAGGTCGATTCATTCTGACAACGTTGAAGAAGTTCACAACATCCCAATGGATGTGATTATTCGACCCATTCCTTCGGTTCTAAATGAAGAGAAGGTCCAGAACCTCATGGACACTATAAAGGTAAACGTACTACCTTACTTAACACCCCTATGATTGTGTAACAACATCACACACACACACACACACACACACACACACACACACACACACACACACTTGTAACATGTCCCTTATTTCACGTGACTAATGTAAATAAACCCTGATATATAAGATACAAATCTTGGTTCCTGCACTGTAGATCTGGATATAAATCTATATCTGTATTTCCACAGGAGACCTCAGACATCAGAGTTGTCCCTCCGATAGATGTGTTGTGGATCACAGGAGAAAAGGGAGGTAATTATTACTACTCATTTGGGGGCTGCCACAGGTTTGCTGCCTACCAGAGACTACAGATGAAATCCATCCCAGCCAAGATCATCAAATCCAACATTTCTGACCTGTGCACCTATTTGGGAGCTTCAACTCCTAATCTGCAGTGACTAAAAGAGGGCAGGGTGTAGAGGACATGAGTAGCACATGCCAGACATGAGGGTTAATTGGCTGTATCCATCTCTACATGGAGGGAACTCCAGGTATAAGAATAAAGGAATAACAAAGTGTACTAGATTATATACCTGTACATGTAATTTCTATTTTTAACTGTTATAAATATTTTTGCATTTCTGTGCCATGAATACAATGTGATACAAATATTACTAAAATGGCTGCAGGTTCAGGCCAAAACTTTTTTTAGCAAGAAAATGTGAAGAATCCAGACTGATTGTGTGTATGTGAGAATGTGAAAAAGGCAACGATAAAATTCATATTTTGTTTAGGTCAAAAATAAATACTCCAGCATTGTTCAATGTAACCACTATATACTGCTATTATGTTGTCTGCGTGCTTATCACAGGTTAGAATGAATATACATTTTCCCCAAATAAAGAAAGAAAAAAAAAAAAACAAAACTGTTTAAAACTAAAACTTTACTTATAATGCTCTCTAAAAATGTTTAACATGTACATGCAAATTCAGAACTACAGCTACTGGACTGTAAACAGTCAAGGCCTTAAAATGAAACTGGCTTTAAATGAAAACTCTACCAAGGTTGCTCTATTGGAGTCTTATCTAACTTTTTAACAGTAGAGTTTCACAATTAAAATAACTCTAATTAACTTGGCTTTCCAGAATTTTTATTTATTTTTATTTGTTATAATTGCATTATTCACAGTCATCCATTCATACATTTTCTTAGCCGCTTAATACTAATTAGGTTCACGGGGAAGCTGGCACCCATCTCAGCCGAATCTGGGTGAAGGCGTGGTACACACTGAACAGCTCGCCAAACCATTGCAGGGTTAACACACATACGACCATTCACACCCACTCTTACACCTAGGGGCAATTTGGAACCACCATTCAGCCTATTGTGCATATTTTTGGACTGTAGAAGGAAACCAGAGTACCTGGATGAAACCCACACAAGCATGCCAAGAACCAGGGTGGGGTTATTGTAATTTTTTTTGTATAAAACTAATTTATTATTATTATTATTATTATTATTATTATTATAATAAACAAGTGCCACACATGCAGTGAATCACTCTGTGGCTGTAGTACCGACATTCACCAGGAGATGGAAGTGTTACTCTATAAAGCATAGACTTTATTTGCAGGATAGATTACAATGTTTACATTATAATAAAATATAAATCATACTTATACACACAAATATAAATCAAGAAAAAAAAGCCCTTAAAACATTGTCACTTTTACCAATATATATTTGAAATGACTGTGACAGCTGTTTTCTTGGTTCTGCACCTGTTGTACTGCCAAAGGTATTTTTCCTACATACTAGTATAGCTTTATCCCAGAATTCCCTGGTTTTCCAAAGTACAGTATCTTTTTTATGATCTTTTATATTGACATTTATGTATATATGTATGTGTTATCTGTGTGTAGGTTTAAGTTATTTAGACCTCTGGCTTTTGTATCCTTCTGCATTCACAAATCATTTCAGACATCTCAAGGTATGAAAGCTCACACTATGCCTCTGGATTATTTCCACCAAATTGGATAGGGGTGAGAGCTTTTTCACAGACAAAAAACTGAACCAAGTCCTGTAGAATACAGCTTCAGCCTGTTTTTTACTTGGTGACAGATTTAATTGAGGAAGTAGACCAAAAAGGTGCAGCCCACTACAGCTTTAAATTAGCCACTGCATTCTTTTAATTGGCCTTATTAACAGAAGTCAGTTCAGACAATTTTATTTGCTTAACTGTATTTTTCAAAGATCAAAAATCAAAGAAAATCAAAGAAAACTGAATGTAGAATTGTATTCCTAATGTGCAGCCCAGAGAAGACATGAGGAAGAAATCTAGAGAGATATAAGACACAGAAGGGAACATCCTGAGTGACCCCAGATAGTGAGATTATAAATCATTGCTTCTCTACAGCTGCATACTATAACATGATGAAAGGATGTGCAATATGAGTGTGTTGTGAATTGGAGTTTTTGGATGGGCACAGACAATCTTTATGATTACAGCAGCAGGTACACATTTAACAAGAGTGGATTTGAGCACCCAAGTGCATACCTAGAAATTTTTGCATAACTGGTGCTGAAATGACTATCTTTGGTTGATTTTATACTTTAACTTTTTAAGCACTTTAACATGAATAGGTTTATAGAGATCGCAGATATAGCTGGCCAGGTGAAATATTTGGTATTTCTGACATTCTGAAATAGCACTGTGGACTCATTCAAAAAGCCATGAAAATTGGAATGCAGTGAGGACTATAAGTTGATTTTGTGTGAAAATTTTCCAGTTGCTTTCATGTCTCACATCTCATTTTACCTTCCTGAATATACTTATGCATGATTGTTCAATGCAACAAAACCTGAGACGGTGTAGCAACACCTCTTTCTAAATCGGCACAAAATTACCCTGAAGCCGCGTGGGACTGTCTGGAACAGCAGAAGGTGAGTCATAAGTATAGATGCATAGAACTAAAGAAGTTTTCAGTATCAAGCAAGTGTGAAGGCCAAGAGGAGCCACAGCAGCATATACACCAAGTTTGCATTTTGGAGCAGGATATGTCTGAGGTCATATGTCATGAGAACTCTGTTATGTACTTTTCTGTTCCAGACCATACAGGACAGGATTGGATAGGGAAAAAAATGAACACTGCAATTCTGATGATGTTAAATTACTATATATAGACAGGTTTGGAAGCTGGACCCCAGATTCCCAGACTGCTGTTAGTTTGCAAAAGAAATGGTCTGTAGATTTGTTGAAGACAAATATTAGGTGTGTGAAGGAGTATTGATACGAACACTGATGGTGTGCTGTGAACAGGAAATATGATATCATTACATGTTTAATGTTGTGCTGTATTAGTCCAGGCATCTTTTAAAAAAAGGGAACATTTTCCCTCCAGGCATGTCAAAACACTTACAATGTGCAGTGAGATACAAAACTGATACAAAAAAATACAGAATGCTAAGAACAACATGGTATTGAACACTTCTCATTTTCACAAGCAAGTTATTTTATTGCTGTTAAATTATCCAGATTCCCAGAAGTTATACTTTGATAAGAATAATGCTATAATTTTTTCTGAATACAATCTTATCAACTATTAATTTCATTCGGTATGTTTGATAATTTTTTGACCGTCCATGACTATAACTAATAAAAAAAAGTAACATACCACAAAGCTAATAATACCTTAATTGTTAAAAAAAAAAACACTGGAAATATCCCCCTCCCCACACCCGGTCCACAGAATGATACTGTATATATCAGTAATTTCAAGACATTGACCTTTTCAACTGGGTGGTACATATGTTCCTAATGACAGGATGTATCCAATAAAATCTCAGGTGTGTGTGTGTGTGTGTGTGTGTGTGTGTGTGTGTGTGTGTGTGTGTGTGTGTGTGTGTGAGAGAGAGAGAGA
>JAOUQZ010000030.1:8741868-8757399 GCA_028564935.1 Neosilurus hyrtlii
GTGTGAGAGAGAGAGAGAGAGAGAGAGAGAGAGAGAGAGAGAGAGATGTCGGGTGGGGTGGGGAGGGTAGGAGAATGCAGTGGACATGAGCACATGTGAAAGGAATCTTTCCACAACTCAAGGTTCTTCCTTTGGCCCTTTTGGCCTTAGGTTACCTCTCTGTATGGCCTTATGGAAGGAAAAAAATAAGCACAGATAGTGTAGTTGCACTTTTAAGCAGAATAATTATTGATGCCTGGTTAAAATAGGACCATTTATTATCAATGTATTTATAAAATTTATCCCCAGTCACTTATAAAATCATCCTAAAAATATCATCAGATGATTTTGGGTTTGATTAGCTGACAATCTGTGTATATAAGAGCGCTAATTGTTTCTCAGACCTCATCTATGCTTAACTAATGACTCCTTAATCTAAATTAAAATGTTTTTGATCTGTTTCCCAGTAAACCTGCTGCTTATCCTGCAGACAAATTATGGATAATTCAAGGATAAGTTGAATGTTTTTGCAGGCTTGGCCTTTCTGCTCTGTTGTTTCTGGCAGTCTGTGCTATGGAATATTCACCTCTAAACATTTAGCAGAAAATGTCAACTAGCCTCAAATCAGACAGTAATTCAGAAGGTTAGGGAGAGTTGTAGTAATTGTGCATTTCTAAAAAACAAAATACGTGCTGCTATTTACACAGAGAACCTCTTTGCTAATGACCAATCGTACACATAACAGAAGAATATACTCGCTGTACTTATTCATTATCTGCCAGTTTATCTGCCAGTGAAGAAAACTGTACATAATACATGCACATTGAATTATAAACAGATATAAGTTAAATATGACTGTGGTATAAAATGAAACAGCTAAGATTTCTGCATTAGTATTCAGTTAGCATTACATTGGATAAAAAGAGAAACCTTACAGATTCTGAATGTACTGTTAAACCTGATCTCTGAGATTTTTTTTTCTGGCAATGAGCTGCAGAGTTGCAATCTTACTAGGGCTCTGCACTTTGGTTTACTGAAGAAAAGCCAGCTTTTTTTTAACAGTGTAACAATGAAATTTTCAGTGAAACATAAGTCAGTCCTTGAACTAAAATGAAGGGTCACAACTTTTAAAAGAAAGATTGAAAAAAAGGAAAGATAATCTTTCAGTTCTTTGCCACTGCAAAATTGCAAAACCTTGGCAAATGCTAAAAGTCTGGCTTGCAAGGCTACTTTATAGCATAGACGTGCCCACATCCGTTCTACTGATGTCTGGGCAACGGCCCATTTACCTCTTTTGGCCAAGCTGCCCCCTCAAGGATTTCAATACTTGAGTTCAGTACTTGAGTACCTTACTTCTGTTGCAACCCGATGGATCTTGTGGGTTGAGAGGTGAATTTTCAAAATGTAGTTTGGCAGGGGAAGACCCATAAATATTCAGACAAAGAAGTGCTACCTGTTTGACTGATAGAACGTTTCTGTTCTGAGATGTCACATCCTTTTATTATGGTACCAAGCCTTAAAACCATGGCCACCCTAAACTGCTGTCATGGCAGTATTTACTCCCGAGGGGATTTTATTGACTGGTACTGACATCAAGTAAGGCATGTGCAACCCGAGCATTAATAAAAATCTCCTAGTGCACATTCCTCCAAATGAGGCAATATCTCAATATGTATGCTATAGCATGTTCTTGCAGGTGTTGTAGCCTAGCTTCATCCAGTAAGGCCTGGTTGTGATTAGTTTTCACTTTTTCAGCCAACAAGCAGATTTGCAAGTTAATGCAACACTCCCTTACTCATTTCTTTTCTTTTAAGAAATATTGTGGCTGTAACTTGTTCATAATGCTGGAAAAATTAACTTTTGTTATTATTTTTGTACTTTTGTTAATCTTTTGCCACAATCCGAGATGTATTTTAGCGTCACTGCTGTTCGTGTCTGTGTGTGTGTGTGTGTGGGGGGGGCTTTTTTGGTAAAGCCCTTGCCTCTCCAAACGTTACTGCTTTATACATAGTATGGTAAAATAGTCTAAAGTAAAATGTCCCAAACTGCTGATATTCTGAGCACTGCATGAATGGACCGTAAACCACTCATATTTAACCTTGGTGTGCAGAACATGCCCTCAGAGTGCATTTGTTTGTCCCAAATTAGTCGAAAATTTTGGTGAAAACCAGGGAGGTAGTGAAAAACATGGAAACACATCTTCAGTGGCCACAATAAGATTGAATCTTGAATGCTTGAATGCTGAAAATGAAACTATACTGTATGGTGGTCATGGTAGTATGTTTGTGTGAGCACTGTTTGCCTGAATAGCATGAAGGCCCCAGGACATAGCCAGTGCTGTACGGCTATAGTTATACAGTTTATCCACATTTATATGGACACTTCCATTATAATAATATTTCACAAAGTGAAGAAGAAGAACAAGAAGCCTTTATTTATCACCTATACAAGTCCATAAATATTTGGAAAGGTGCACCATCACAATGGATCTGAAATAAAGCCATATGTAAACTTTCTTTTGCTTTATTTTAAGTGGTTTAGAAACAATATTGCATTAACCAGGCCCTGCAATGGTCTGGTGCGCTGTTCAGGGTGTAACCTACCTCCGTCCAGTGTCGGCAGAGATCGACGCAACCTCCCGACGGCCCTGACAGATTTAAACTGGCCAGTGAATTGCATTAACCATTTTGGAATTGCAGTCCTGTTTGCATGGTCCCTCCAAAAGTAACTGGACAAGGTAAAAATTATAAGTAAGATTTTTAATAATGGGAAACAAATCCTTTGTAGTTTGTGACCACCTGAAGTATGAAACTCATTGAGATCCCAAAAATGAGCTTTCTTGAGAGTGTTTTTGAATTGGCTAGATGTCGTGAAGGAATGTTTCTTCACAGAGGAAATAATTCAGCAATCATCCATTTTAGTTGTCTTCTTTGAGTCTTCCAGGTGTTTTGCTGTTGCTGAGTTCACCAGAGCATTGATTTTTATGAATATACCAAACTGTTGATTTGGCCACTCTAGTGTTTGCTGTTTTTTTACAGGAATGTTTGGGGGGTTTTTTTCAGCCTAAAGATGGCCTCTTTTACTTCCAACTTATTTTCCCATGAAGAACTTCCAAATTCATTGCTTAGACAACCAGTGAACTGGCAAGAGTGTTTTGGGTGCTGAAAGCTCACGGATGCATTTGGGGGGGCTAATAGGACTGGTCTGATCCTACAGAAGAGCTACAGTAGCACAAACTGCTGAGACTGTTATTTCTGGTTATTTTATGCTTCCAAGCAACTTACAAAATAATACATGCTTAAATGTGACTGTCCACATAAGTGTCGTATATACACTCTACCAGTACTTTAATAATTTACTTTGAAAAATCCACTGCTTTTATTTATACAAAGACAAATTCATGCTTCTGGATAAACTGCCTTTTGTTTTTGATCCCAATAGTGTGTTTGAACCCAAAGGTGAGGCTACTGGACATCAAATCTCAACGTGTAGCACTTCTCCAGAACATCTGGGCCTAATTTATTGTGGGATGTGGGACTTATGAAGTTTTTTTTTAATTATGATGCTTTTCAAAATGATGACATCATATTTGTCTGGAGTCCAGAAAGCTAGTTAGCAAATATATGATCGAGAAATTTTAATCAATTCAACTATTAAGGATAAAAATCATTTGAAAAGCAAGCGGCTAAGTAGCAGTTGGCACTAAGGTTAGAGAATGCAATGTTAATTAATTAGCTTGGTAGAATTCATCGTATTGTTCACATTATCTTCATAACTTGGTCATAAAGTGTATTCAGGGTATTAAAAAACAACATTTTGTCAAAGGTATTGGTAAAGGAATCAGTAGCCTGTATGATATAACAATAATGTAAACAGTTGGGGCACTTGAAATAGCACCACTTCTAGCAGGCAGTGATAACACTAACACTAATACTTTCTGACTGTCATCCTCTATGAAGTCATCCAGTTACCATACTGCCAATAAAGACAAAACAATAACAACAACAAAAACAACAAAAAAAAGACTCTTGTATCTTCTTGTTTGATGCCCCTACAATTTCTAAAATCTGTTTATTCACCTGCTTGCTGGTCATCTGTCCATTTACTGAATTGTCATACTGCTTATTTCAGCCATGGTCGCAGGGAGGCTGTTGCATATCTCAGCCAACACTGGTTGGAGGCAGGGTACACTCTGAACAGCTCGCCAGACCATTACAGGTCAGCCACACACAACCATTCACACTCACACCCTAGGGACAGTTTGGGACAGCCAATTAACTTAATGTGCTTGGGTTTGGACTGTGAGAGGAAACTGGAGTACCCGGAGGAAACCCACACAAAGCACCGGGAGTAGATGCGGACAGAAATGCACAAGGCCAGAACTTGAACTCAGGGACCTTCTTGCTGTAAGGCAGAAGTGCTGCCTTTAGGAAATCAAAACCTTAATGACATAATGATTAATAAAGTGTTTATTCAGAAGTAGAATATCCATCACTAATTAATAATGAAACTGTTTACTCATCTAAACAAATACTTCATTAAAAGTTGAATTACAGCTTCTTCAAAATTCTTCAATCAGTTAAAACAAACAAACAAATAAATTATATCTGCTGCAAATAAACACATTGGTTTTGTGGTGTACTTACTTCTGGAATAGTACTGATCACCTCATGTAATTTCACATGTGATTTCACACTTTAGTTAGTGCCCCTTTTACTAAGGAGACTAGGAAATGTCAACAGTGTTTATTCTTCTTAATCCCTCTGCAGCATTCCCCTAGGAACAGAGTATCTACAATTTATCCTAATTCTTGCTGTCACATCTGTTAAAGTGTAGGTTTGTTGGAAGTATAGATCTTCTGGAGCTGTCTGAGGCTGAAAAGTCACCTTATGACCTTGCAAATAGGTTATTATAGAGAAATGTAATGATGTAGTGTCTAATATGTGGAGAAAGTAATACTTTTTTGTGAAATGTTAGGTGAAAGGAGGAATAAAGTAAGGTACAGGTTCATTAAAGACTCTTAATTACAGTAATAACATTTCTGCTTGGCGAGACTACAAGTGGCATATTGTATGTAAGCTAAATTAAATCTATCATAAAAGGATCTAGTGGTGCAGTCACTATGCTAAGTTCACTATACTGTAGCTCTGACCCAAAGACATAAAAGTCCTGATTGTTGTACATTCTGGACCAAAAAAGGAAGAAGGTAGTGGACTGCAAGTGGAGAACTTGTCGGTTGGACCAGGAAGATAACAAAGCCTTCCGGCTGCAACATATGGGCCCCTGGGGTCCAGACCTGGCTATGTGTCTCCCCATGAGAAACTACAGGAAGTAGAGAGGGGGCCCAGGCCCCCAGCGTCCTACACCTGATCAACTGTAAATTTCTGGACAAAGAATTGTCGCGTGCAAGACGACTTCCTGTGGCTCGTTGACAAGTCTGGTAGTAACCCTAGCCTCAGCAGACCCTTGACACGCGAGACCTTTACTTTATCCACAGACAGAGTGCATGGCGGAGAGTGAAAGACAAACACGCTAAAGTGGGGAGCTTTGGGTTGCACCTGCTGCTCTTTTTGAAGAATTGAAATGAACTCTCATAATATTTGGCCTTCACTCTTAATCCAACTGAATATCTCGGGTGATTTTTTTGACCACATTGTTATACAATGCTCTCCTCCACCACCATCATAAAAACCCTAATTGAGGGGATATCCTTTGGAAGAATGGTGTTCACCCCTTTAGTACAGTTCCAGACACTTGTCGAATCTGTGCCAAAATGGCCCAACACCTTAAGACTGGAACACACCAAGCCACCATTTAGAACTAGCTGCAGTGGCTGTGTCGCTTCACAATTTACAATATATTGTAATTGTTGCTTGAACACACTACAAAAACCACAGACAACTTTACACTTAAAAAAAATGTCCTTATGTTTGTCACTCATTCATCTGTGAGTGCTTTGTTCATTTGAGCCCCAAAGAAGACACCTGTTATTGTCTGTGAACGTGGCAGTCTGTGGCATAACTCTACCCTTCTGATCTTTACAGGGGTCAGACGTGTCATACTGCCATGCTTTCTGTATACGAGACCTGTGTGTGTGGTTGTGTGAAGGGGAAAGTAAGACGGAGTTCAGATGTAGGCTGCGAGTTCTTTTTATTGCTGTGATCCTCACTCCCAAATGACTTATAAATATAAGACCCTGTAATTCCCTCTTAAATGCCACCCCAGATCATTTTACAATGCCTCTCAAATAATTTCCTCTCTGATGTTTGCTTGGTAAATACATACTTGTATTACTGTGTGTTTTACAAACATCAGTCTTTTTCAGTGCTTCTTCAGCATCATTCCATCATCCCTGCTCTTCTGCCCAGGGACTTTGTCAAAAAATTCTGTGTTAACTGGGTTGATGGTTTATCATCTGTATAACCAATCTTCTTTTCACTGAAAACCCTTAAATGTTGACCAGAAAGCCTTTATTTCAGTTAGGGTTGCAGGGATCTCAATCTCTATCCCTGAACGGGGCCAACACACAACCATTTACAATCATACCCAGAGGGCAATTTGGAACAGCCAATTAGCCTAATGTGCATGTCCGTGGACTGTGGAAGGAAGCCGGTGTACCCAGAGGAACCCCACACAAGCACAGGAAGAACATGCAAACTCCACACAGACATTCCCACCAAGCCCAGGATTCGAACCCAAGACTTGGTTTCTATGAGGCTGAAGTGTTAACCATTACACTGCCGTGACGCCATATTTACATTTACAGCATTTAGCAGACGCTTTTATCCAGTGCAACTTACAATTATCATTTTTATACAGTTGAGCAACTGAGGGTTAAGGGCCTTGCCCAAGGGCCCAACAGTGGTGATAGTAGGGATATGTTAAAATGATCAAATGTTAAGATTTGTTAAATAATCCTGAAAAATGCTATACCGTCCACTGCTAATCTCCATTGCAATTTTTTTTGCCTCCTTATGCTGCAATGGGGCAAAATACAATAATGTTCTCTTTTAGGTAGATTCATTACAGCATAGATACATCTAAGTGAGAGAGAGAGAGAGAGAGAGAGAGATAGAGATAGCATTTCTTGATCAGTATCTCTTGATAGTGTTAGGAAAAAAATATTAGGAAAGGGATCTACTGTACTGTAAGCCTTTTTTTAACTCCTGAAAGTTTGCGACTGACTCACAAGCAACTCTTGGAGATGAAGAGAAGAGGTTATACTACTTCAGAAAATGCTTAAGAGGAAGACCACGCACTACATATGTGTATACAATAGCAGATGACTCTTTAACAAGGAGAACACCAGTCGATATACATATATGGATGACAGGCACATGTGGAGTCAGATCTACCTGGGCAACCCTAAGTGGACAAAGAGAGAAATATTTTGGGGCCATGATACCATATTAGCTATACGTCCCAAGTAAAGGAATTATTTCTTAACCATACTGTAACTCTCTAGTGACATCCTGGTGAGTATAAAACAAACACTTTATCCATTCATGCAAATTTGCAAGGATTGAAAGTGTGAATTTAAACAAGAATAAGTAACACACTTAGCTGGTTGATTTGTGGTGGCTTTTAATTAGTTTCCTAGCAAACATTACTTGTTTAATGCACCTGAAAAAATAGTAACCCAGCTAGTGATATGACATCTCCAGAAATCACATGACATCAGGACACACCAGATCTTGATCTCACAAAAACAATTATGAGGTGAAGATCATAAGATTCTAATAGGGTGATCACACCACAGGTGCAATAGAAAAGCGACTGACGTTAATTGATCATTTTTTCCGATTTGTAATTCGTGTCAAGATGTTTTGCAACTCCACATGCAAGTGAATATTTTGCAGTTTAAATACAAAAAGTCACGTGATAATTTGCGACTGATTTGCGATTGGTTTGTGAATGTTTGGTGAATAAAGCAAATCTCACACTGTAAATCAGTCGCATTTTTGTTCACTTTTCATTCTCAAACCATGTGCTTTTTATTTGCATGTTATTAGCAAGAGCAACATGCAAAGAAAATACGAATGAGGACAAAATATATGAAATATTGCGGATGACAGCAAGTCTAAAACTTTCTGCATAAAAGTCAAATTGTTGCTTTTTCCTGCGAGCACTTTGTGGCCTTCTCACATGTGTGTACTGTTTGAGAAGAGTTTTGAGACAACTATACATCAGAGCCTCGTTTTGCAACATTCATGCAAACTTCAAGCACGTTTGAAAGTTTTTGCAATGAGTTCATGAACCAGGCAACCAAAATGCGATGCCTCAAATGGTGTCAGACAAATTTGAGAGCATTTTGAGAATGAAAAGCGACAGTCACAAAATGCCATTTGCATCAGTTGCTTTTCTATCACACCTCTAGTGTAATCACCCCTTAAGCTTTAACTAGTCCACATCAGAGGTCATGGTTGTGATAATGGATGATTACAGTTCTGTAAAATCACTGTGCATTGTGACCTATTCAGGCCTGTAAATGCTTTTATTAAAGCCATACAGCCTTTTCTTTCCCTGTGTGCTTTTACAGTACCTTGGTGTTCCACTATTAAAGTCACACAGCATGAACAGTAACACCAACTTCCTGCTTTGCAGCTTATCCATTGGTTCCACTTAATAATGCTGCTTCCCAAATTTAAGAATGTCCACCCTTCCATTCGAGCCATGTAATGTGCACCAGACTGACTCATACCATGTGTCCATTTTGAATTATTATTCAGAGTTCTTATTTTAAAGTTTATTTATCTATCAGGTTAAATAATAGATTCTCGTATGTGGTGATGGGGTCATATAGATATGAGGGCAAGAGCTCATGAATGGGTTTCCTTTTCCTGTCCAGTTTCCAGAAAGATCCTGTCACTGACCCTTACCTGTCGAGGTCATTGACCTGTGAACACAGAACCTGCTTCAGACAGCTCCAGCCTTTGTGCTCATATACTACACTTGTGTGTGCTGACCAAACTGCCTGCTGACGGTAGCATCCATAAGGAACGCTTTGCATCGTAAGTAGCTAAAAAACCCTCCCCCTTAACACACACACACACACACACACACACACACGTATGCACATATACATGGTTAACTGCCTATACTTCCTCTCAACATGCAAAAAAATGCCAGGGGCCCTCTGTTAATGCAGTGAAAAATGAGTTGTCCCGAACGCACATTATGTTTTTACTCACACACACATGGCCACAGCATGCACTGTGAGAGTGATTAATCACAGACTGTTTGACCCAGGTCACTCAGAGCGTGGTTTAACTTAAAGCAGATTTGCTATGAAACACATTAATGCACAGCCATTAGATATGACATCACTGATAATTCTTTTAACCCTAATTTTTACTATATACTGTTAAAAAAAGGGGTTGTCTTGCATTATACGATAGTGACTGCCAGTATGAGGGGCATACAGTATGAAAGGCATGTTTTAAAACAGTACATTACAAATCAAAATAAAGCATAACAGAATGCTATTTGCATAACAGGATGACCATTACTGAGCTGTGAAGAATGCTAGTGGCCGTTCAGCTTCCCCTCCTCGTCAGGACCCGCTCTCACACTCCTGGAAGTCACCAAGGATAGGTGAGGTGTTGGCTTTATGAGTCCAGCATGGAAAGGTGTGTGTTTAGTGAGGTGTGTCTCCAGAGGTGGTGAGAGGGTCATACATGGCGATGGGGGTAAATTTGGGGAAATTCCCACCGTCTAGTTCGGTGATCCCTCCGTATACAGAGATACACACCCACCAACACCTGTTCCTCTCACTCGTCACATTACACTCGCCCCTAATGTGGTGTAATATAGAAGTATCAAGCACATTGTGCTCTCTCTCTCTCTCTCTCTCTCTCTCTCTCTCTCTCTCTCTCTCTCTCTCTGTTCCATTTCTCTGCCTCTAAAGCAGTAAGGCTTGTAGTAGCTCGACTCCCTGCTGAGCTCAATAAATAGCTGAATGACACTAATGACACTTAAGGTTGATAGTGTGTTTACACAGCTTCACACTTTGTTTACTACAAAGGCATGACATATTTTAGTCGTAATAAACATGTTTCGACTTTTTCTCTGCTTATTTATTTCCAAAATCAGCTAAAACTACATCAGTTTAACACTTTTATTTTTGCTTTTACTTTATTGGTTCTACCTTTACAGACAGTATATAGAAAGGCACTTTGTCTTCTTGTATTCATTTAAGTATTTAAGTCATTGTTTGCACACTTGATGAACTGCTTTTACTGCTTTACATATGCTTGATGTTTGCTTCACCTTCAGATTTTTTAAATGTGCTGTAAGCAAGTCTGAGCTAAATGAATGAATGTAACTGCTAGTATATTTTAATTTAGTTTTGTAAAGCACTTTATCCTTTATTAGGGTTGTGGGAAGGCTGGAGTCCACATTGGTTAGCTCGCCATACCATCGCAGGGCAAACACATGGACACCTAGCCAGTAAACCTCACCTTCACACCTTGGAGCAATACAAGAATATCCTATTAGGCTAATGTGCATGTCTGAAGTGTGTGTGGGGGGAAAAAAACAGAGCACTTGAAGGAAACCCATGCATGCATGAGGAGAACATGCAAACTCCACACAGAAATGCCGGGCACACAAATCACCGGGCACGGTGCTCAAACCCTGGACCTGCTTTCTGTGAGGTGAAACTGCTAACCATTACACCACCATGCTGCCCTGTATATATGTAGCTTGTATATTAACTCCAGCCAGCACTTTTAAAAATTTTTTTTAAATATTTTATCATTTCTATAGAAGCATCTAATTCACTTGTGTGGTTTATGCACTATATAATCTAAGACTAGTAATACACAGAGTATAGGGAATATGTATCTATATTTTATAAAACAAAACTGTGTTATTGTTGATATGGTAAAGTTTTCTGTACATACTTCTTTATTTAGCATTTATGGACGGGGTCTCATGGTCAGCACATTGTAACAGTCTTCAGAAGAAAGGATTTTATACATTTACAATTTATAATAAGCAGGGTTTTATTTTAATGTTTTGTTCTAAATTTGCTTATCTTCACAAGAGAGATATAGAGATAAATAAACAGTTGTTTATTACTGGTAATGTTAATAATAACAGGAATTAAATGGTTTCTCAGATGTTCCACAAATGCAATGTTGTTCATGAATAAACTACATATACTTATAATCACAGGCAAATTGCTGTCGAGTGTGTGTGTGCTGTTATAAAAAATTGTGTTGGGCCGCATTGTTAAGCATTTCCCTATAACAGCATGCTTCTGTTTTTTTTTTTAAGATAAAAAAATGACCCTTTCATTTAGAACCCTAACCAGCAACTACAAAATAGCTTTAAAAGCTAGCCCTGTGAGACAATCAACCATGTCAAAATAAGTCACTTGTTTTCTCCACTGACAAGATCATGATGTTGTTTGACAACACGAAAAGGATCCCTACAAAGATGAGTCTGTTTACCTCAATAACCGAGACAAAATTGAAGAAATTTGTTATTTAACAGTCAGTATTATATATTACTGTTCTTCCAGTCTCTGACACTTCACTCTTACAGTGCCTGTAGTTGATTATCAGAGTGGGGGAAAAGATGGGAGAATAGGACTCAGGTTTAAAAAAATCCATGTTTTCTTTTAAACATTTTATATTAAATAACCAACTGTGAGTTGAGTGGAATTCTGATTATAGAATTTATAAGATAAAAAAAGTGTACACTGCAGATTTTAATAAAAAAAAAAAGATTGGATCAGTAAAGGCAGGTTACATGTTAAAATTTTCAACGTATTCTACCGTATTACATTCTCCCCACCCAATAAATAGAGAAAAAAAGAGCAGAGAGAATAATATTCTTCCGTTTTTGCTGATTGTGGTAATCAATATCCTCCAAAACACACTCTTGTAAATCAAAGCATTTTCATAAAGCATGTATTTACAGTACATCAGCAAGCATCTTATTGTCTTTCATTAGTGTCTCCTTCTCTTTTGAATAGGAAATACATAGGCTGCTGAAATATTGCCTTAAATAGAACATACAGACATAATAACTAAGGAAGCTTGTGTATTCCTCTGTGTATCTCTCAGCTTGTCAGTAAAGCAGAGGTGAACGTACTGTAGCTCCTGGCTTCTCACATGTGATTAATGTGGTATTTACGATCACTGATGATCACGGGGATCACTGTACCCACAATGCCCTTTGACTCCTGTCACTCGTATAAACGCAAGGACAGAGTATTGGATGTCTTAGGGTTTGTGTGTATAATCGGGGGTGGGGGGTGGGAGGGGGTTTGTTTGTTAGTGCAGCTGAGAGTTCTGTGGTTTGAAGTGACACTGTGGCATGTTTGTCAAAGCAGCCCATTAGTGACATCTTACAAGCTAGAAAGAGAGAGAGAGAGAGAGAGAGAGAGAGAGATAACCTGGAAGCCATTTGCCCCCCACCCCACCACCAATGTTCTTGCCCTCCTGATCGCCTCGCTTTGGTTTATGAATGCTATAACTTTCAGTATGTGTGAGGTAGCTCAAGAATTGGCTGCTTGCATGCATGCCAGCTTGCGCATGCATATACATAAATTTTACATTTCCTGTCTTTTTTTTTTCATGTTTTCACTGTTTCTGTGTTTCCACACATATGTACCTAGGCTTTAACATCTGCACTATATTTATTTACACAACACTTAACTTTCCCCAGTTCTGCAAACAAACCTGCACTCCAGGGGATCAGCATGGGCTCTGGCTGCTCTGACTACTGCAGACTCGAAGAAATCCTAGTATTTCAGCACCATGCTGACCGGCCACACAAGAACTGCTGAGCGTAAAGCTTCTATAATACTAAAGCAACAACCAGCATGTAACTGTGACTCTGCAGTGAATTACTGTTAGTCCCTGAGCCAGCCATGTAGGTGACTGTCAATCCAAACAAGGAGAGTTTTTTCTAAATTGGTAAACCTGTGGGGATTCTGGGAGTATGTAAGGCTCATTGTAAATGGCACCATGTTGTGTCACAGAGTAAAACTAATGGCACATACTCTGAAAACTACTTCTCTTTTGTTAGGCAAATGGATATACCCTCTCTCACTCATTTGCCAAACTTCTTAATCCTATTAGGGTCTCAGCCAAGACTGGGTGAAGGTGAGGTACATCCTAAAAAGCTCGCCAGACCATCACAGGGTCCAAATGGATATAGTGATGCAAATGTCATTTATGCCAAGTTTATAAGTAAGTGTCAACCAGAGAAACCAGCTTAACCGTTTTACCTTTCCATAATATGCCCCCCTTTAAAAAAAGTATAAAACATATCCATTCATGACTTTTTTTTTTTACTACTACTTTAACTGAGAATTAAATATTAAGCTAGTAACTCTAATAACAGTTTACAACATGTATTTTAAGCACTTGAATGAACACTTAAAAACAAAAATGTCAGTTGGCTTGTGTGCTTTCTTTCATGTTATGTTAGCACTGGGTTTAAGCCTGTTAGAAATCCTAGTCCTTTATTTAGAGAATACAAATCTATAAAATACGTCTATACATTGTTCTAGATAAGGATGTCTGCTACATACTGTAAATGTAAATGATAGCATACCTAGCAATCGAATTAATACAGTAAACTTTAACATGCCAAACAGTCTGCTTTGCTTTACTTTCTAAAATTAGCTAACCTACAACTTCCGCAAGCTTTATTAACTAGCTTGAGCAGTATCACTTTTAGTAGCTGCGAGCAAGAGGTAATAGCTAGTTACCTAGGATGCTCACACTGATGTTTAAGAGCAGAAACTTCAGTTTAATCTACCTTCCTAACGTAGATTTATAAAGTATATGTTGGCAGGGGTGGCTAAGTGGTTAAGGCTCTGGGTTACTGAACTGAAGGTTGGGGTTCAAGAACCAGCAGCACCAAGCTGCGACTGTTGAGCCCTTGATCGAGACCCTTAACCCTCAATTGCTCCCTTGTATAAAAAAAACAAAAACAAAACAAACCACAAATGCCAAATGTCTGCCAAATGCCATAAATGTAAATGTAATACATTACTTTCAGTACTTGCTTTATCCTATTTTGGGTAATAATGAATCTAGATCTAGTAGGAGGCAGGAGTACACTCTGGATAGCATGCCATTCAGTCAAAACTCACTATACATGCTTTCACTTAGCATGTCCAGGCTACATAATTGTTACCTACATTCCTATGAAGTGGGAGGAAACCAGAAAACTCAGATAAAGTGCGCAGAAACTGCACACAGCCAGTAACCCGAGCCCAGGATCAAAACAGTGCCACTACTGGCCTGAAATGCCCTAATTAGGACTGGTGATCTGCAGGAATGTCTTTACGTCGCCCCAACATGGAGTGCATACATTGAGCAAGCAGGGACAGTGCTGGGGCTCAAAATCCTGATCCTCTGGTTAGTAATCCAGAGCTTTACCCTGTTAAACCACCACTGTTTCATCTTAAATAATGAAGACTTCAATAAGTAAATATGTATGTAAGTAAGGCATCATAACAGGGGCCTAGGCCTCTAACCGCTTAGTTTCAACATGTGTTATTATGTAGGCAGGCAGAATGACTGATAGCTTCCCCTTACTGTTTTGGACCCCATTTAAAAAATACCAAAATTACTGCTTTATCTTTTTAGTGAAAATGGAGAACTTATGGATCCAAGACTAGTTGAGAAATAGATGCTACAGACCTCATGAAGTAACTTTTTGACCTTATCTCTGTCTGGAAGTCATCTGCTCACAAAATGACAACATGAATAAAAAATGGCTGAAAGCAGAGCGGTTGATCGTTTCCAGCGGAAATGGCCAGAATCTGGGTTCGCAGATGTACAGTATCTCCAAGATCATCACAAGCCACTGGAGAGAGTATCACTTTGATCTATGAGCTTACGAGCTTCCACTGTGGTGCTTTTGGGAGAAAAGGCCCAGAGCAGTGACTCTGGAGCAAGTGCATGTATGTACGTGTGTGTTTTAGCTTTGTGGAATTGGGCTCTTGATACTTTGGGAGAATGCAAATTATATTTGCAGTAGCATTTTATCAATCCAAAGCCAAGGTAGACATAATGGCACTCGTCTGATTGTTTTTGCACACGGTCTTGACTCGGTTATGACAAGTGCTGGCAGTCATATTAAAACCTGCTTGAGCAATTGCCAAATTATTTCATGATGCTATCAGCACAATTAAAAAAAGTAATGATACATCAGGGAATAAAAAACTATTAATAACTGGGCCTATATTTGCACTGGAAAATTACATAGCAGTTTGTGGTAAAGTTACAAATACTTTAAATTTACTACACAGGGACCCGTTTAACATTCCTTTAAACTTTATGAGAAAGTTTTGGATAATGAGTGTTTTTAAACATATTAGTTAAAATGTCTGTAACAAGAAGCATTTTTGTTTAAATGACCTTATTTAAAATTTTAGCATTTGAAATAACTTTGTTATAACAATCCAGGTGCAAAATAATACGAAACTTTTACAATTGTTATCAGTGTGTATTTGTATCACATGCCATAATCTATATATATATATATATATATATATATATATATATATATATATATATATTT
>JAOUQZ010000030.1:8801879-8816466 GCA_028564935.1 Neosilurus hyrtlii
GTGAGTTCTGGTATAGTGATTACCCTTGTTCTTACACAAGAAACTGTGTAACTGTATTACCAAACTTTTAACTGGTATTGTATATATATATGTGTGTGTGTGTGTGTGTGTGTGTGTGTGTGTGTGTGTGTGTGTGTGTGTGTTAACAGGTTTATTAAGTTATAATTACGTTCTCTCAACCTGTTTAAAAATACATTCTATTTCTTAGAAAAAAATATATTTTTATTCCACCACCAATTCTCCTGTATCACATGGTAGTTAAAAATTTTGACAACACACACACCTTCTCTGAGGCACATGAAGCCACTGCATCATTTCAAATAGCTGCTTGTTAAGTGTCACAGGGCAACTGAATATGCCCGGAACAAACATTTTGCTCCCCTCATTAGTTTGATTCGACAGCTACAATGTAGTCTCTTGGTTCCAGCTGTTCATACTGATTAACCTGAAGCTCAAGTTTAGCCAAATTTCAATGTTAGATCTAATTTTGAAGCAGTGGTGGCTCAGTGGTTAAGGCTCTGGGTTACTGATCTGAAGGTTGGCGGTTCAAGCCCCAGTAACACCAAGCTGCCACTGTTGGGTCCCTGAGCAAGGCCCTTAACCCTCAGTTGTATAAAACTGATAAATGTAAGTCAGTCTGGATAAGGGGGTCTGCCAAATGCCTTGAATGTTGTTTGAACAACAATGTAAAATGATATTATGCAACATAAATTGCTTATATTACTATATAGTACTCCTCCATATTACAACTGGGTGTGAGTGTGTGAATGATTGTATGCGTGTGTTCCCCCTCGATGGCCTGGCGTGCTGTTCAGGGTATACCCCGCCTGCCTTCACCCAGTGTCAGCTGAGATAGGCACAGTCTTACCGCAACCCTTGTAGGATTAAGAGGTTTAAAAAGTGAGTGAGCGACTGAATGATAATTTTAATCTGCAAAAAATCCTTATTGTTCAACAGTAAAGAGAAGTTTGCTGGAGAGAATTTATGCTGGTTGCAAATGCCAAAACTTACAAATATTATAATCTTTTATGAAATCAACTATATTTAATTTTTACATTGTAGTTACGATTATTTACAGTGGTGCTTGAAACCTTGTGAACTCTAAACATATATTCAAGCATTTTTTTCCTCTTAAGGCTCTCTTCCCAGTATTTTTGAGAAATTTGTACCCCACCAACTTGACTGTCATATAATGGAGATCTGTACAAGCATGGAATAAGAATATTAATCAAAAGCGCTGAAGAGACAAATCAAAATCATAATGTGAAGGTGAATTAATATATAGGGACTAAGCAGGCAATGTACAAACAGCATCAACTAGATAAGGCAAGAGGAGAAAACTACAATGTAAGAAACAAAAGGCTCAGTAGTGAGAAGGAAAGTACACAGAAACTAGAAAAGCACTCATAGAGTGCAGACCTCTGCCAAGGCAGCAAAAATCTTTAACATTTCCTGGATTCCTATTATAATCTGGATCACTGCCAAACTTTAATCACTTGTTCCTTGTATCATTTCACAGCTTTCCTGAAAATATAATCAAATCCGTGAACATCTTTTTGAGTAATGTTGCTAACAGACAGACAGACAAACAACAAACAGACAAACAAACCAACGCCGGTGAAAACATAACCTCCTTGACGGAGGTAGTAAAAAGATCACATTTTAAATATTTGTCGCCCCCTCGTGGTTAAATATAATAATATGCTCAATAAAAGCTATTTTGGAGAATACCCACTGGAAGTAAAAAAAAAAAAATAATTACCTGCATCCAGACAATAATCTGGATCCCTGTCAAAATTTAATCAATTGCTCCTTGTATCATTTCTGACTCATCATGAAAATTTCATCAAAATCTGTCAGACAAACAAACGAACAAACAGACAGACAAACAAACAACACTGGTGAAAAGATAACCTTCTTGGCAGAGGTAAAAATACTTTGTGAAAAAACATAGGAAAAGTCAGGGTTTAAATACATGGCTAAAAAGTGCTCATGACATACAGGAGAAAACTACCACTTTTGAGACAATGGAGGAGGCAAATTCAGATCAAAAGCACATGGTAATGTAAACACACAGTGAGCTATGTGGAAGTGTGCACCTTCACTGCTGAATGAGAGCACGTAGTACTTGAAGCGGTGTAGGGGGGTAGTTGGGGCTTTGGGTACAGGATACAGTCCCCACTGCTGAAGTCTGAGAAGTGCCTGGTGAAAATCTTTAAAAAAAAAAAGGTGAATTATGTTCATTTTAAATTTGTCTAATGTTAGCATAGTTAAACACAGTGATACATTCTATTAATCTATCCATTATTTATATCATTTATCTGTCAAGGTTCTGGGGGATTTTGGGTGAGAGGCGGGGTACATCATGAATTGGTCACCAGTCCATTGCAAGACAAACACAGACACAAACAATCATTCACACTCACAGTCACACCTATGGGCAATTTAGCATAGCCAATTGATCTAATGTGCATATTTTTGGAAAGCCACGCATGCACAGGGAGAACAGAAGGCTCCACACAGAAAGGCCCTCAGCTGAGATTTGAACCTTGAACCTCCTCTCATTCTGAAATGACAGTGCTAATCACTGAGCCACCCTGCCCCCGCTGTAATACATATTAATACAAATTAATATCTTAAAATAGACTCCAGTTAGTATAAGAGAAATTAAGAGTGTCACATCTTTCAAGTGAGAACAACAAGACGATAGGCTACTATGTGAGATGAAAGGGGGCAGGGCTTTCAGGGGGTCAGTTAAAAATACCTGCATAGCTGTCAATCATTTCTGGTTGAAATAGAAGACAAATATTAGGCAATATATTTGGCACGTTTTGATATTTCACCATGTACCAGTGTAAAAATGTGAAATACTGTGTAAAATGCACAAAGGTTGCCACATCTGATAAGTTTCAATAATTATATTCGATCTATCAATAAAAATATTTCATCTTTCAATAAAAATATTTCATCTGGGTGTATCCTGCCTTCACCCAGAGTCAGCTAAGATGGTTGCCAGCCTCCTGGCGACACTAATTAGGATTAAGCAGCTAAGAAAATAAATTGATAAATAAATATTTAATGTCATCCCTCACCCAGTCTTTAAGCAAGAAGATTCCTTCCAGTCTTGTGGTTTGAATATCACTGATGCATGGAAGAAAAGATATTTTACACCAGTTTGCTAAAGTTAAAATTAACAGCAGAACTTGCTAGCCTAAATATTAAACAATCTTGGAATGTTTACAGACTTCGCAGATGTTTTGTACGTCAAAAGAGAAAAGTTATAAAGTATTAAAAATGGATAAAATTATATTTTAAAACTTCCTAAGCCAAACTATCAACACATGTTCCATAATGTTGAAGAAAGGGACTAGTGAAAAAAGTTCTTGCTTTACATTCCATTCTTGCCTAAGAAAAATAAAACATTCTACATGACATTCCTTTCTATCATCTTGTTTCTTTCTCTCTGACAAAGTCTTTCTTTCACAGCCTTTCAAATTGGCTGTCTGTTTGGATGTCTCTCTTGGTTTCCTTCCAATTTCTTGGTGTCTCTTTCAGTCAGAAATAATTCGTTGCTGTAATTTTCAATGCAATTCTCTATTGTAAATAGTAGATTTCAGAGCACTGAGTGCATTAAACCAGCAATCAATTTCACATAGAGGCTCCTTTCTTTATATAATATAAAACACTTTATATTTGAATTGTTTGTAAACAATAATGCAACGTTTTCTACCTTTCATGCTGTCATTTGGAATCAGGAGATTTGTGTGGTGTTTCACAGTAAATGACAAGGAAAAAGACAGAACACAGCAAATGCAATCAGCTAGAGAGACCCTTTCAAATTCCTCCAGCAGAGCAAATAAAAGGCTCTTGTCCTGTCTTATTACTAACAACTCGCACAAAATTACAACCGAAAGTGGTGGCTGGTGGCACAGGCACTCAGGAATCAGAGTAAGATAGAAAGCAAGGGACACAAACAATGAAGAGTAAGTGAATGGTAGGGTGTGTGTGTGTGTGTGTGTGTGTGTGTGTGTGTGTGTGTGAGAGAGAGAGAGAAAGAGAGAGAGAGAGAGAGAGAGAGAGAGAGCGAGAGAGAGAAAGAAATGATGGCAAGGTAGCTACTGACACTAATTGGTTAGTCATTCGCCAAAGTAAATGAGCTGTCATTTAAGAGGTTTTAGATGTGCAGCTAAATTTTAGATCATACATATCTGCTTATTATGATTAATAACTGCAATTACAAAGAGAGAGTCGAGAAGAGTGAAAATACTATGAACAAACTACTATATTCAAACTACTCCTTGCAGTCAACATATAATGAACTGGGCGTGTTTGCCTCACAAATCATTTCAAGGTTAGCTCTGGCTTTCTGCTGTTCTCTGATGACTGACGATCATTTCGTTACGGGCTCAGTGGACACTATAAACTGGAGCTATAGTCAACTGCATTACCTGGATCATCTTAATTTGTCACTCCTTTCGGACCAAACTCCTTCATATTTATATAATAGAAAGAAATATACTCTGTATATGTGTGTATAGAGTGCATAGCTTGACAGCCCTTAGTATGCTTGTGACAGTAAGGTTATAATAAGGCAAGACAATGAGAGCGGCTATTAAAGTGAGAGCCATAAGAAGAAAAAGGGTGGTGACAGTAAAGGAGTGGGAGTGTGAGGGTGATGAACAAGAGAGATGGGGTAAAAGGGGGGCTGGCCAATGGACTGTGAGAGAGATAGCAAGAGGGAGGGAGCAAGGAAAAGGGGAAGCTGATAGAGAGTGCTGGCACTCTGCAGCGTACTGCCACCTTATTAGATGTTGAGGAACACTGACATGAAACAAATATCTGCATGCACACACATGCATACACACACTAGGCTGTTCACCAAGACCGAAGGATATTAACAATAAATCATGGTAAGTTCTCTTTTTTCTTCCCACCACTTTCATAAGAAATCACATTTTTATGTCTTCATGGAACTCTTTACTTACATGTGAATGCCTCATTTAATTTTTATTTTAATTTTATTAATAATACTAAAATTTGTATAGAATATAATTTTCTTCTTTCTGATTGTGTATGATTTACAGGATTTCTATTATATCATCTCTTACTGAAAAAAAAATCCAAGTGATCAACATCCATCTAGAGAACCCAAAAGTGGAAAAGAAACACTAGAAGTCACATTAAAATGGAGAATGTGACACCTAGTGCTATCACTAACTTGACCAATACTGAGGCTGTAAGCAATATGCCGGAGAACTCATTGGAAGTTCAAGTCATAACAATATTACTGTCCCTGCTCATTTGTGGGGTGGGAATAGCCGGAAACATCATGGTTGTCCTGGTGGTACTCCGTACCAAACATATGATGACTCCAACTAACTGTTATCTGGTCAGTTTGGCCATTGCAGACCTTATCGTTCTGTTAGCGGCTGGACTCCCTAATATCTCTGAAGTGGTTTCTTCTTGGATCTATGGCTATGCTGGCTGCTTGTGTATCACTTACCTGCAGTATCTGGGCATCAATGTTTCCTCTTGCTCTATCACAGCTTTCACTGTTGAGCGTTACATCGCGATATGCCACTCCATCAAGGCACAATTCATATGTACTGTATCCAGAGCCAAAAAGATCATCGCTTGCGTTTGGATTTTTACCTCACTTTACTGCATCATGTGGTTTTTTCTTGTCGATATACATGAGATGGTTTACGCCAATGGTGTCGTTGTGAGATGTGGTTATCGGGTTTCAAGGAACCTCTACATGCCAATTTACTTCTTGGACTTCACACTGTTTTATGTAATTCCATTGGTCATGGCTACAGTGCTTTATGGCTTGATTGCAAGAATATTGTTCATGAACCCTTTGCCAGCAAATTTATCGGAAAGAGGTAATGATTCAATCCACCAGGGAAGGACGAACAGCACAGTGAAGGTCTCTTGTAAACCAAATAAGGGTGCAGTGTCCTCCAGAAAACAGGTGTGCTGCTATTTTATTTGAGTAGTGAAAATTTAATTGCCTACAGGATTAAATGTCACAAAATTGCTCACAAACACCCTTTATGACCAGCTGCCATATCAATAGTTTTAAGGTGCTAAGATTTACTCAAATCTGACTTCTCAAACATGCACAAATTCATTTATTACTTTCCTTCTGTGGAGAAACATTTTATATTTACATTATTAGTACCAACTCATAATTTTCATGTACACAATGTGACAAACGTATTGACTATATATAAGTGCTGTATATAGAACTACATTAAAACCACTGTTTCTTTCTATTAACATTGTGCCTGATTAATGCAGCCAAAGCAGAACTGTATTAGACAAAATGCAAAGAAGGCAGTGAGGTAAGGATAAAACTGATACAGTGATCCATTAAGAGCTGCAAGTGTGAGACAGGTATGAGCTCATTTTGTTGCCAATTACAGGAGTACTCCTAATACACTTGAAATCTGACCAAGAAACACTCATTCTAGTATGAGATTTAGAGTGTGAGGCGAACTATCCGGCATTTCGTTTTTAAAATTACACTGCATCTAACACCACACTTTTATTTTGCTTAATGGTAGATTATCAAAATATTCCTGCTGTTGATGCTAAAACTGTGGATATTTCCAGTAATTCGATCAGTGCACCCTCAGGCATCTTGCAATACCTTGTAGGACTCATCCACCCATGAACTTCATGAATTGCCAGAAATAGCAGATAATTTAGTTTGCGGAGCCATAAAAATGCATCCTGGAATGAAATTCATTGGGAGCGTTCAAATGGCCATAAAACGATGTAAGGTGACTGTCTATCAGATACACATTTAATAGAAAACTGAAAACTATATTACATCTTTATTTGCATTATGATAAAATATAATGATTTATGAATAATGAATCATTTCCATTTTATTGATCCCTGGGTGGCATGGTGATGCAGCAATGGATATTCATAACTCATGGTTTGATCTTTAGCTCAGATTACCTGTGGATTTCTTTTGGGTCCAGGTTTTATGTCACCCCCCAAAGAAAATCTTGGGGAAAATGAGATCCCTCCCACTGCTCTTGCTCAACATCACATTTTATTCAACATAAGCATTTCTGTGCCTCTGAACCTTCATCAAGAGTATTTTCAAACAATTCCAATGGTTCTAAATAGGGAACTGTCCACCCCTTATGTCTGCACAGGTGTGGGATAATTATTCCCCAGTGGAAGTTTCTCTTAGCAATTACATATGTACAATTCATTCTAGTATATAACACAAAAAGAGGTTCCATAAGGGGGACTACCCGATTACAGTACTTTTTAATGTTAGTAAAGAACATTTCATCATTGCATTTAAAGGCTCTGTGATTGATGACTGTGCCAGAAAGCAAAGGTTTATACAATTATTAATAGAAGGGAAGTACATTGGATATTTATTTAATCTTTACACGCTAAAGAACATTAATTTTCCACCTATGATAGCTGTAATTTTTGCAAACATTATTTATATAAAATAGATTGGCTTTTGGGTCTCAATTGTTTAGATTTAGCTTCTTTGTTAATTTACTTGTCTTATTTTAATCACTGAAAAACACCTACAGGAAAATAATATTCCCACACCTGGGCACTTAAGAATGGCAGAGAATTATCTATTAAAGACAAATGTTGTTTGTTTTGTTAGAAAATTATCTTGAAAATGGTCAAGAAGGACAGAGACATAAATAGCTTATGTTTGATATAATGTGATGCTGAGGAAGAGGAATGTGAGGGAACTCTTTATTACATTCACCAAGGGGAATGTTATGAGATTGGTTGTGTATGTCTGCCTGTCTGTCTGTGTGTCTGTGACCACAATACCTCGAAAACTAATGGATGGATTTCCACAATTTTTTAAGCAAATATGGGTCTGAGGCTAACAAAGAACTGATTAAATTTTGATCTTGATCCAGGTGGGTTTTTAAGGATTTTTTTAACATTGCGCGATAGGGCAAGGAGGCAGAAATCACCCACAATGCGCTGGGAGAAAAAAGTACAGAGCTTAACAAAAAATTTTTCAAAACAGACCACAAGGGGGAACCATAATTCCACATCATCTGCCAATAAACCCTGGATTGAAAATTTTAAAGATTGCACTACCTTGGTGGATGTCTGCACTCCATGAGTGCATTTCTACTTTCAAGACTGTAATGACTGTCTTGGCCATAGTAGGATGTGCAAATATCTCTTGGGCTGAATTGGAAACTTTAAATTTAAATGTATTTCTGTTTCCCTGCCAGTTCTCCTACTAACCTGACCAGGATAAAGCAGTGTGAAAATGATTTGTAAAAAATTATCATTATAATAATTATTCTTCTATTAAAGATCCAGGTAAAACATACTCATTATTATCCTAATAGGAAAGTATTTTGTCCTTTGAAATGTGAAATTGTATGGTTCATTTAGTGTTTAAGATAAGATAAATACACAAAGAACTGTTTTCTTTCTAGTCGAATGTTCCATTATAAATGCTAACTTCACTGATATTTCATGTATTACAAATATAGTATGGTGATGTTCAGTTTATGATCTTTCTTTTAATAGGTGACGAAGATGCTTGCAGTGGTGGTTATATTGTTTGCTCTACTCTGGATGCCCTATCGCACTTTGGTTGTAGTGAACTCACTCATGGACCCTCCGTACCTCAACACGTGGTTTCTGCTCTTTTGCCGCATGAGCATCTACACCAACAGTGCCATCAACCCCATCATATACAATGCCATGTCGCAAAAATTCCGCACAGCTTTTAAGAAGCTCTGCCACTGCAAGGGTGCCACAGATAAGGAGAAAGCATCCAAACACAATCCCCCTGTGTACTACAGTGTTATCAAAGACTCCTCCAGTCCTGAATATGAGACAGAGCAGGAGGACATTAGCACATACAATGTCTCTGCCAAGAGGGTGAACTTTTCTGCCCAGACTGGAAGAGCTACAAATCCAGGGATGTTTAGTATGGCTTGAATAAAGCTGAGAAAAAGATACTTAGTTAGGAGGTTAGGCATTCATGGTGATTTAGTTGCATTTGATACTTCAGCTTCTAAGTGGTCCAAATACTTCTTATGAAACTAAAAAACATTTATGAGGTCACAGTAAAACATTGGTTGTATACAAGCTTCTTAAAGGTTCAAATAAATTTGTAAGCTGACAAGTCTTTTGAGGACAAATATTGTTGAGTGGGCTGTTGAAACTTTTGCCACCAAGGAAGAGTTATTTTGCTGGCTAACTGCCTAACCAAGCTGAGGTGCATGCATGAAATATGTGTGCACAGAGACCGCACAAAAACATCCATATAATATTTTTTAAAAAGAAAGCTCTCTATTTGTCTATTTTGATTAACCAACTGATTTTTTATTTTAAAAGATAACTAGGCATAAAGGAAAATTAATGTGGTACACAAATAATTGTGTTAAAAAAATTGTGTTAAAAAAGCTAAAGCTAACAAATTGGATAACTATAAACTACAAGTACTAACAAATTTACCTCAGGTAAAGTTCTTGATATGATATCATTTTGTGAGGAAAATAAATGGAAATTCAATTGTTTTTGGCTAGCATTCAAAATAATTGAGTGTTGGTCTTACACGCCAATACCTAAACAATATTTATTTATCTTTAGAAAATGTTTCCCTCTCTGCATGGAGTACACCCTAAATGAGACAAAAAAAAAAGTATAGCATTTATAAGTGTATACTACTACGACAATAGCTTGAACTCACTGGTACATCCTCTAGGGGTTAATAGACATTATCTCCAGTGGATAATGCTTGACAGACAACCACGGCTTCTTATGGTCATTTGGAGCAGATGGCATCATCAGTGTCACAACTTAAAATTGTAAAAAAAAAAAATTAAATCTCATTTTAGTTTTGCTTTTCTTGTGTTTCTGCATAGTATATGCTAAAACTTTGATTAACTTTGAAAGACACCATTGTTTTCTTACATTTCCATACAGTATTACAACTCTGAATAAGTGTAAAAACATACTGTTATGGAGCACAGTTTTATTATGTTTCTGTGTACTTTATACTAAAACCTAAATGACTTTGCAAATATGCCATTACACAGCGCTTATGCTATGTTCATGGAGCTCACCTGCCACTGTCATGATGGTTAAAATAGGTATAAATAAACAAAACAAAATCTAATTTTAATTTTACTTTTTTTTGTTTCCATGTAGCATATTATGAAACTTTGAATGAGTTAAATAACATGTTTGAGCTCTAATCACCGAGTGCATGGGGCTCACACCGTCTGCTTCTGCCAAACTTATATACCAAATAGTCTCTGTAAAAATGAATAAAAACAATTTATTTTATAAAATTTTCATTTAGTTTGCTTTTGTATGTTTTTCTGTAGTATATATTGAAACATTTATTCATTTACATTTATGACATTTGTTTGGCAGAGCAACTTTTTTTTTTTTTGTTTGTTTGCTTTATCACTACTGCACCTATTACTTGCCACAGGCTAGGTGGATGTCACTAAATTGTGACAAAATACACTCAACATATACTCAAAACTCAAAATACAATAGTGTGCACTGAAGATTATATACCACCACTTTTGTCTAAAATAACTCCTAATTAAAAGAAGTAAAAAATTATTTCTCTATAATTTTTTGGTGAAAGTGTATTGAACAATGCTATTGTAGGCAATGAGAACCAAAAAAATCATTCCGACAAATATATTGAGGAAAAAGTATGGCTAACACTGAAAACACCAATTTTCGGAAAGGGTCATAAATGTAATTTTTACAAACTCCACTCAGAAATTCCCCCCAGCTCGGGAATCAAACCCAGGCCTTATTGCTCTGAGACGGACGTGCCACCATGCCGCCCTAAGTATATACCATATAGCATTCATTGAGATGTACTTCATCTTCATTAAACAATTGTTAAGTAGCCTATAGACAGTATATACATTACAGAAATGGTAGAGATTTGTATTCAAGTTGACAGATCAAACATTAAAAGCAAGTTTCAAACTGAAATTCACATTTAGGTAAAATGGATCCTGTAAATGGTTTCACAGTGTTAAGCCTTTTCTTTTGAAAGGACACATAAAAAAACCCCACAGCCAAATTCTGTGCTGAGATATGTACTGTCAGTTCTAGCTGTTTTAAATTGGCCACCTGAGTACACAGAGGGAAAAGTCCTCTCATCTCAAATTGGTGCTGTAAAATTAATAGGGGGAAAACGCACAGCTGGAAATAAAGTTATTCAAGCTTGTGATATTTTGCAAAAAATAATCCTGTGTTAAGTGAAAAATAAATTAAGGCAACATTGTGTAAGAAAGGTATGCTCAGATGTATTGCACTGATCCTATTGAACAGTATGAGAGATGAACTGTATAAAAATAACCATGATCAAGCATGTATAATGTTATTCAGCATGTTATGTATGACGACAGTGGAAAATACTTGAGTAATGGTACTAAAATAAGTCATATTTGACTCTATTGGAATACAATTGTGAAAGATTTTTTCTTTCTTCCTGCATTACTGAAACTGAATACTCATGTTCAATTCTCCAAATTATATAGGATGAGGTATCTTGTTTGCCTCCCATAAAAAAATAAATAAAAAATCACTGTTAAAACTATGAAAGTGCATTAAGATTATTATCTTCTTACATATATGTTTCTCTAAATTAGCTAACTAGTTAAGTTAAATTGGCTACTGGGTTATCTTATATGTTTCAAAAATCCTTGCAATTTGGTTTATAAAGTGGGTTAACTATCTTTATTTAGTTTGACTGAGCAGAATACTTTCTTTAAGACTATTTGCTATGAACTAGCTAGTATTACAGGAATGGTTATGTCAGGTACTTGTTAGATTTTTTATCATCCTAAAAGTTTTCACTTCATGCATTATTTGAGTACGATTTTGAGTGAACAACCATACTTTTTTCATAATTATAGTTTTGTCTGTTTTTCCTACTCCTGCTGTCTCATGTCAAATCATACAGGAGCACAAAGCATTCTGTTTGCAGGAGAGCAGTTTGATATGCCACATAATTTCATTCCTTGGTCAGTCACTAATGATGAAATGTAAATTATTTCAGGAAAGAAATGGTATAGGAGCACATAGTCTCAAATAAAGAGCACCAATTTTTACAAAAATAACAGATCTTCAGATATGTTTTTGGAATTCTTGATTTTGTCGTTGTTCCCTTTTGAATTTCATCAGATGATCAGTATCTGCATACACATAGTGTAACAATCTTTTAATTCACAGTTGTAAGAATATTAAATGTGAGCTCTACGGAAATAATTCAGTTTACAATACATCACCAAACTACTTTCCCATGACTCTGTATAGTTAAATTTTTATCAATTGTTGAACAATTGTAACTTGTTGTAAATAGTTTGTATTTACAATGAAAATGTGATTTTATTTATAAGTATGAATTTTTGTCATTACGAACTACTTTAGAGTTAACCAACCAGTCTGTAAAATGTCAGTTTAAATTCAGTGCTTCAGAGAATGTTTTAATGACTATATAATGCAAAGAAAAGAAAGTTCATGTAATATTTATCGTATCTGGAACTTTTTATTTTTTTATTTCATGTTCAAATTCCAAAACCATTATGCTATCTGATATAAAATTGTCATCTAATTGTACATTCTTTATAACTTAATGAATGCAATATGGCATTCAGAATGTCATTAAAGAGAACTGAAATGCTATTAGGAAGAGGCAAGAAATTTGCAATTTAATTTTGTTGAAAATGAACCAAGCAAATCAATTTTGGATCATATCTTTTATGTGTTCAGTAATTGGGATGCTTTGTGAATCTGTTAAATATGGATTTGTTGTTTTCTTTAATAATGGTAAAGTGTGTTCATGTGAAATTAAATATCTCAGTCTGTACTGTGCAATATAAAAAAAAATATGTTGCATGAATATAATTAGTGTCATGTGACATGTATTTTTGTATGTTCATGAAATTTCCAATTGTAATGCTTCAGTATCCATGAACCATGCTGTTTTTCCCTGCACAATTCATTCTTAGTCAAGTGAGCATTTTTAAAAACAATTTGAATTGAACATTCAAATAGAATAAATTATAATAAACAATATGCCCTATGGATGCATGCATGCACATATTAATAATATGACAAAATAAATGCTGCTTAAAGCAAGCAATTTGATTGTTTGTCTTTAAAATAGTGGCACTAAAATATCGTTGCATAGACTTACCTGAAAAAGGCCACTTGAAAGCCAGTTCACTAAACCCTTCTGACCAAACCTGGCTATAATAATAGATTTTTTTTTTATTTAAAATCGTGTCCATTACACATTTTATGCTAATACTGAATTTGACGTGGTGTCTATGTTGCAATCTGAAATCATATATGAATTGAGAAATGTCATATTTTGACCTTTTTATTTTACTGGTGTCTTTTGATTTGATGGAAAATGTAAATTGAATAAAAGCTTTTGACAAGTCTTGTGTGAATAGTGAATATTGTAAAACTATATAAACTCTACTAGTATTAGGTGAGGGTGGGAAAGTACTTCATAAATATGTAGAATAAAAAACAATACAGAGCAAAAAACAATAACATGCAAATATCTGTTCTTTATAAGTGCATATCATAGTTAAATGGCTTAAATGAGCTTAAAGGTATGATCTAAATGACTAATGAACTGACCAGGACAAGTGCAAGATATGGACAAAAGAATGGAAAGAAGCACAACCTGGAAAAAATCTCTCCGCATAGCACTAGTTGGCTAATCAGTTGTTTTCTACTATATTCTATTAGTTGTTGACTGACTGGGTACTGAAAAGCTCATTGCCAGAAATAAACATTCTCTAAGGCTTATGGTCAGTCTCTGAATCTGTTGTAAGACAAAGATAGGAGCCAAATGGCAAGTATTCTTTCCTGTACACATTGTACATATGTAAAATACATATGATTCTATGAACCCTGAAAAACTGGCATGGTTCTGTAACTCATATATGCAAATAAATAAAAAACCTCTAATAATATATTTTGGAACCTGCTTTGCAGGCCATTTTAAAGAAAGTGAGGTATATATTTTTATCACATAAGGTGGTGGTATGATGTGCTATTCATTGCAATTCTGTTGTTAGATCTCACCGGGGGGCACGGTGGTGCAGTGACTAGCACATCTGCCTCACAGCAAGAAGACCTGGGTTTGATTCCCGGATTCAGGTGTTTCTGTGTGGAGTTTGCATGTTCTTCCCATGCTTGCTTGCTCCAGTTTCCTCCCACACTCCAAAAACATGCACAGTAGGTGGATCAGCTGTTCCAAATTGCCCATAGTTGTGAAAGTGTGTGAATGGTTGTATGTGTGTTGGCCCTGCAATGGCCTGGTGAGCTGTTCAGGGTATACCCCGCACTCGCTAGAGGTGGCTAAGATGGGCGCCAGCCTCCCTGGTACTCTAATTAATATAAGCGGCTTAGAAAATGAATGAATGAATGAGAAGAACTCACCCTGGATTTACACTGAGGCACCAAGTCCGCAATCTCTGCGATTCAAAAAGCGTGGGGCTACACGATTTATGACAATGCTTGGAATATGACTGAGTTATAAAAAGGAGGCAGGGTG
>JAOUQZ010000030.1:8816566-8831238 GCA_028564935.1 Neosilurus hyrtlii
AGACACTGATCATGTTAATGATTTCTCACAATAATTATCAACAATAAAAATCAAAAATAAATTTTAGACGCAGCTCAATAGTGAGTTGTGCTATTTTTAGAACAGGCCTGCGGGCAACATATGTGGTCCTTGGGGGCGACCTGGTGCCTGCGGGCACCGTGTTGGTGACCCCTGGTATACACTGTGAGAACAGTGAAAAAAAGCATGTGAGACAGTCCCAAACGAATAAAAAAAGACCTGTAAGATTTCTGGATATATCTTTGGTCATGGCTACAAAACAGTGGTCCTATGTCAGACTGTGAAAGCAGATAGCCAAAAACAAATTTCTGACAGTATCAGAAATTTGGGATTTCTGTCTCACAGTGTGACTGCTGCTATGACCTACATCAGCTACCCAACCAATGGGAAGCACCATGAAATAAGTGATCAGTGCAACACTGGCTCCAAACCCAAATGCACCTAGATGGAGGCAAAACATGCATAATTAAATGTTTTGGATTCCAACAAAGACGGAAAGCATGGTGAGTAATGACAGCAGAAGCCTTGTTTGAATGATGTGTCCTCCAGCTGTTTTCATAACCACACGAAAAGAACATTACATGGAAGAAAATAGTGGAGGAATTGCAGTTTCTGGTTAATAGCAAGTCAGCAAATACACACACCACAGTAAACAGTGCTGTAATTTTTAACCTGGCAGCCCACAAAACTTTATTTAATAATATGACACTTTAATGTGTTCACAGTTCGAGAAGTAATAACCCGTGCAGCATCCTTGCGCACTCAGTATGGGAAGCTATTTCATCCAAAACTAAGTGGAAGTGGGACAAAATAACCTAGATATTAAAGCACCTAGATTTTCTCAAACCTCATGAATTGCACTGTCAGGCCTTCGCCATTCTCAAGCTATGAGTGTAATCTGTAAACCTATCAAATAATGCTGATTCATCCACTATTAAACTAAATGTATTTATGGGTAACAGCTGAACCCTTACAAGGTATGAATATCTTTTTAGCTATTTCAGCATCATTACATATTTTTAAAAAATACAAAATTTCCATTTAAATTATAAATGATGTTAGCAGTGTAAAGAAGTAGATCTAACAGCTCAATGAAATGTTTATATAGAGTGCGAAACAGGTTTAGTATGGGTATAAAAACCTTGTAAATGGTAGCATAAATGTACAAACTACAGCGGCACACATATGTTGTCCTTCAACCAACTATATGAAGTTTCACTGGCTGAAATGATGGACAGCAATGCTGAGCAAAACCTAGAGACTGATCTCTGGGCTCATTGTTATGCAGTGCTGCTGGTCTCAATCATTAAGTAACTGTACTGTTTATAAGATTAGGGAAAGCTGCAGTCAGCTGAGACTGACAAAGTCGTTCGGATGAGTGATGAAATATTTCACCCACATAAATCTTTTTTTCCAGATGAACTGAATTTAATTTTCTAGCATTTTCTAACTAGGCTTATTAGGCATGCAAAAATATATTGTTTTAGTTATATAAATAAAAATATTTTGGTCAACCAATAAGTTTTATTTACTTACACACTGCCACAAATGATGTCTTAGAAAGTAATATCTGAAATCTACACATTTTATTGAATCAAGTCACCAGCCTACTAGACTAATAATGATAATGATGACTGACAAATGTATCTACCATTTCATATTGTAAGATTACAATTTAGCAAATAAAAGATTAAAGATGGCTTTTTTTATTTATTAATTCTAATTAAGTTTTAATTAGTGTTCTTATGAAATATTGCTAAAATAAAAATTCCATTGAGATTATCACACACACTAAATAAACAAGTAATTTATGGTACTATAGGAATATGAAATCAAATATTTTCTGTCAGTCTGTCTGTCTCAGACATAGCTCTGAAAAACAGGAACGCATATACCATCTTTCCAGCATCTTTCAGTCATGGCAGGGAAACCCTGTTGAGACATGCCTGAAGCAAAAAACTAGAAACTTGGCAAAACACTTAAGCCCACTTTTGTAAACCCATCTTCAACATGTGCTTATCTCAGATTCAGCTCATTAAGTACTCTTTCATCCCTACCACTTTTAACTATATATCATTCTAACTGATTTCACTGTATTTAATAAACCTATCATAACACAGCAGTTATGGAAAATCAATAAGAATACATGTATATGGGGCAGGGCCAGTGCTAATCATTTTGTTTTCTTACACCCACAGTTGTTTAAAATTTAATACATTTTGAGATCAGGTTCCCATTAGGGGTGTAACATACAGTAGAACATCCTAATTATTTTGGCTACTTGAGTATATTGTTTCATTACAAACATAATCCTCAACTTACATTTTACAATGATTTAATATTATTTAATTTTCATTTCAATTTTACTTAAACTAACATGTACAATGCTGTATCCATTTTGCATAAGTCAATTTTCTCCTTGTAGATGCATTCAGCTTATGGATGTCCAGGTCTCTGTAGTGTATAAGAGTATATCCTGTCTTATGTGAAACAAAGGCTTAAGTATGTGCTCAAGTATGTCCTTGCAACTCCCTGCTGTGGGTAAATAGATTCAAGAGAGTAGAGGCCCTCAGTGACTAAAAGCCCAAATGCCTCACTCATCTCCAGTTGGATAAGGCCAGAATGTCCTTCTCCACCCGCGCCTTGGCCGTTGAACACGAGATAAACCTCCGCCCTGGTGACAGTCCCCATCAACCGTCTCGTAGCAACAGCCTCTTTTAGCTCCCCCATTATCCTACCATTGTGATGCTAATAAACAAGCTGAACAAGTCCTCCTCTTTTCTGAGGAGGATATAAAGTAGAATTAGTCAGTGATACAAAGAAAAGTGACTATGAAAAAAAAGCTAGGAAATTGAGAGCGGAGCTTGTTGAAAGGTTAATTATTAATATTAAAATTGATATGAGTGCTCTTGAATTAGGACTGATGAACCTGAGAAGAGTGACTGTGTATGCTGTGTTCTAAGGCTTTTACAAGGTTTCATTCAGAACAGTCGTAGAGCAGAAGGAAATGAATCAGATTTGGAAAAACAAAGGTTGGTACTTGCCTCAATGCACAGTGAAGCCACTGAAGAGAAAACTCAGAAGATCTCCTACAATGAAATGGATTAGATGTGAATTAAGCAGAAAGAAAACAAATGATAAAAGAAGTACCGTGCTCTGTTTTGGTGGTTTTATCCTGCTGATGAGCACCAAATGTAATGACTTCAATGAATACTTTAATAATTTAGATTCTTTATTAGCTCCATGATCTCTGACTTTCTCTCTGACACCCTCTGTATTAGTTACAGAAGAAGTGATTAAATATGTCATCCAAAGAAGAAATATGAAGAAAGCTGCCAGTCCTGACCATTTAAGGCCTACTGTGCTCAGCCAGTGTTTCTCCCGTTGTTTTCTGTGTACAACTGTTCTGTGTACAATTTGTCATTTTCTCAGTCTACGTGAAGTGCCTGCTTTAAAAAAAAAAATTACAAATTAAAAAAAAAAGATTATTAAATCATAGCTGAATCTGATATAAACTATTGTCTCTATGTCTGTGGATGTAGGCACACTGTGCATAAGTCCGTCAGTATACCAACCAACCATTCCTACATGCATATTTAAAACTTTTGGCACACACTAAGTTCCATGACGTACACAAGTGTTTGAAAAAGAACATATGCTTACACTGGGCTGTTTTTCATTTTATAAGCAAGAAATGGGATTAATGAGGCTAGTGAAGCGATGCTGAATCTGTTGTAGATTAGCTTATCAGAAGCAGTCAGGCCCTGCTGACAGCAGAGAAGCCTACCTTGATTTATCAGTAAGCACAGTAATGAGTGCTCTTCCAACTATGTCTGAATTCATTCCCTGCTCACGATACAGTACACTATATCGTGACGTGTAGCTGTTTTTGTTGTACAATTTTTTGATGGACAAATTTTATTGGCCACAGTGAATCATATATCTAGAATATGGTACAACGAGACATTTTAGTACTACAATTCATGATGTTTGAAATTTGCTTATCAGCATGTTTATACAAGGATAGATAGCTGTGACTGTAAGATGCAAAACATTTTGGAACTACTGCACTACTGATTTATTAAATCCAAAAAGCAGTGGGTGCATGTGTAATTTTGATCCTGATTTGATTTTTAAGGAAATATAAAATGTAGTTTTCTTTTTTGTTGTTGTTGTTTTTGTTTGAAGATATATACTGTTGTAAAAACTTCCAGGTTAGAATACTGAAGACTCAGATACGGGCAGATGGTTCAGTCTGTTTATTCACTTTTTCAGTCCAATTTAACTCTGATTACCAGCCTCTCTCTCTGTAAGCACACAAATTAACACACATGAATAGTTGCCAATAATTAAAGTTTGCGCTCACACGATACCAATCACACACTGCCAATAATTATGGTGCCCTTACACAATATCATCATGATCTCTATTGGAGCTGATCATATTTTGATGTTATTCTGATGTTACTTCGATGCTTTAGCTGATTTTGTTCTGATATGTACTGATGTTCTCCGATTGTTACCCGTTATGATTCAGATGTTATTCCGATGTTTAATCCGATGTTATTATGATCTATACAGATGTACCGATGTTGTATTAATGTGTCTCCAATATCTTGTTTATTTTTCACAAGAAATATGAACAGAATGTCCAATGTGCAGATGTGAACTCATGTCACTTCAATGTTTTTCTTGATGTACTTAAAACACCCAAAAAAAACCCCACCAAATATTTCAACACTACCAAATATTTCACTCTTCCCCAAAGTTTTTCCCCAAATCCTGCAATGTCCTCCAATGTTCTCTGATGTATACCAATGCAACATTGGAAGTAACAATGTAACACACCAGAGATAAAAATCATCAAAGTGTTACTTGCTGATTCTATCTGACTCCTCTCCACCTGCAGAGGGTGCTCAGTCACACCCTTGCTGCCACAGTTGTACAATCATTCCGCCCCAGAAAAAGAACATTTCAGAGAACTATTTAAATCCCAATAATGCCATGGCATTCATATACTGTATGTGAACCTCCGATCACAACTGTATACAAGGTATTTGTTAGCATTATATTTAATACATAAAATTTAATTTAATGTGTTATCAGGTTCCTTGGTGAGTTGTAAAGCTCAGGCTGTTCATGTCATGGCTGGTCATGATGATTTGTTTACGGAGCTCTCATTAGTAAGTTCTTTCTGAATTCATTCTCCATTTATGCCAACTTGGATAGTGCTCTTTTTTAAAAGTCTGTATGATGTGTCACCAGAGATTTATTGTTGGGAAAATCAAAGGGAAAACAGCAAGGGGTTGAATGTCTACCAGCAAGAACTAGACTCATGCAACTGAGAAATGTTGAGCTAATTTATGCAAATTAGACGAATCCGCCACACAGCACTCACCAATCATAACTCATAAAAAAATTATAACTCATAAATAAAAAAATTATGACTCATAAATAAAAAGGAGACCTAAAAGTTGCTGATGTTCATTTGAAAAATATGGTCTGTGATTTGTTCCTTTTTTTTAAAGGAATTACATTCTGTAGTTTACTAGCTTTTGGAATATTATTTAAAACTATTAAATAATTGCTCAACTGCTGGAATTCAGTAGCTAAGTTTTTAATACATTATTTATTACAATTTTGATACATTATTTACTCACTTATTTGCTGATCCGCTTAATTCATGTTATGGTCGCAGGGTGGCTGGAGCCTATCTCAGCCGACATTGAGCGAAGGCAGGGTATACCCTGAGCATCTTGCCAAACTTTTGCAAGGCTAACACACAATAATTCACTTTGGAACAGCCTAGTAGCCTCATGTGTATGTCTTTGCACTGTGGGAGGAAACCGGGACTCAAACTCAGAACATTCTTGCTGTCAGGCAGACCATGCCACCTTATTTATGATACATGACTAAGCATAAGTAAGTCTGCAGATTTTAATTTTACTCTGAAAGTAGGTAACGGTGCTCTGATCGCAAGGGGTTATCAAGATGCTAATGGTTTTTATTGCAAGAAACCCATGTTATTAAGCATTAAAGATTACCCCCAAATAGATCCAAACTAACTGCCTTGCAAATGACTTTATCAGTCAGGTTTCAGCAAGGTTTGTTATAATTAGATAGGCTACATTTTATTAAAATAATTCCTAAACTAGATGTTTTTTAACATTTGTAATTCAAATTGCCAGAGGGTTTTGCATATATTTCAGAGAATCAGCCACCTGACTGGCAGCGAAGCACAAGGTCAACCATGTCCCTTCTTAACAATGGTCATAAAAGTCTAAATTAAAAAAAGTAATGCCTACACCGAAGTTTTCTTTTTAATCCTTTTAAATCCAGAACTATTAGATAGTTTAAGGAGATGACAGCATTATCAACATGTCAAAATCACTTGCATTTAATGGGAAAATCACTTGCATTTAATGGGAAATATATTATCTCAGTCTTATTATGAATAAACTTCAGGTAATGTGCTGTCTTTTTAAGACGAGACTGCCAGGATAAAAGTCACAATATGTCTTGTATATGATGATATATCAATATCACTATATCCATATAAGCCATGTATATCTTTCCTACATAAACAAAGCAGTCATCTGATGTGGTAAAAGGGTGACTAAATGCCTTCTTATTTCTCAGACATGTTATCACCTTTTTCAGGAGCATGTGCAGTGATTTGCATAAGTATTAACCCTATGTGCATTTCAACTTTTTGTAATGTTAAATTTGTAACCGAAATAGACTTAATGTGAATTAAATTAATGGGAGTAAAACTTGTACCTGGTATTATATAAAAAGATGTATACAGCTTATCATTTTGCTTTTGGTTGATTACTTTTTGCTTTTTGGTTCATTTACTAATGCATACATATCACATCCTGATGCTTTTGACATAACAGACTTTGCTAGGAAAGACATTGTTTCAGTATACTGGACAGTTTTAATGCAGCTGGCAGAAAGTAGCCCATTAAACATTAATGGCAATATGCACAAAATTATGACCACAGAATTTTTTAGAGTCTTCTTCTTATTAGTTTTCATTGGCTCCTATTAGGGGTCACCATAGTGGATCATCCCTCTCCATCTCACGCTGTCCTCTACATCTTTATCTGTCATGCCAATCACCTGTATGTCCTCCCTCACCACATCCATAAATCTCCTTTTTGGCCTTGCTCTTCTCCTACCAAGCAATTCCATCCTCAACATTTTTCTACCAATACACTTTCATTCCTTCTCAGCACATTACCAGACCATCTTAATCTGACCTCTCTCACATTATCCCCATAATCGACGTGTGCTGTTCCTCTAACATTTCGAATTCTGCCTATTCTTGTTACTAGCAGAGAAAACTGCACTATCACAATTTTCATATCTCCCACTTCCGGCTCCGCCTCCTATCTTTTTGTCATTGATACTGTCTCCAAACCCAGCTATTGAGGTCACAACCCAGCCAGCAGGGTAACAAAAGCAAGTCTGTTCTTAGTGCCAGTCCCAAGCCTAGGTAAATGAGGATGGTTGCATCATGAAGGGTATCTGGCATCAAACCTGTGCCAATTTATACATGCATGATCCATGATTCATATACATGATTCAAATCTAGAATTATAGAATGTGAATGGGTAAATTTTCAACTGCAGCAAAAAGAGTTGCATGAGTAGAAGATTTTCACTTTAATTCAGACTTGTCAGTAGCCAGAATAAACCAAGAACAAACAAAGATAATGCACTCTAATTATTATAATGATGTGATGTGATGTGATCGATATAGATAAAATCAAAGCAACAGTCTCTGGTTTGTAAGTTAAAACACATTGTGTTTGTTTATTATTGTTGAGGTTTTGTTTTACGCTTAGTTTGTCTCTGGTTTTTCAGGATCACACAAAAGGTTATGTGCAGATTTCTACAAGAGGTGGGCTTTGGACTAAGGAAGACTCCGTTAGATTTTGGAGACAATCTGGATCAAATTTTGGATTCAGGAATTTTTAAAAGGATTCTTTAAAATCTTCTAAAAGATTTTGAGATAGGACCATTTTTGGAAGTGCTATATTACAGCAGGCCCAGCAGGGGGTGCTGTGTATTTCTGTTATTTGGAAGAAAGTGTGGATTTTGTGAGGTAGAATGATCTTTTTTTGATAAATATGATGGAAGTTTACGCTCTCTAAGTGCACATGTTGTAAGTTCAGATCGTATCTGAGATACATTTACACATAATTCGAGGTAACTCAAAAGGATTCAATTGATTTTGACATTCATTTATTCATTTAACCCGAGTAACGGCCTGGTCATGGTCACGGCAAGTTAAAGTCACCTAATATTATGTTTATTTTTGTGAAATATATCCAAATATAGCAAAATAATAATACTGTTTAAGTGGGAATCAAAACATTCCACACAAATTTCTAGTTGAAGCTATGAAGAAACTGTAGGAGATATGTACAACTGGAGGCATTACTTTGTTTTTTGAACCATGGTTCTAAATATGTGCACTGGTGAATCGTATACTCATTCTGCACAACAAAACAGTGCAATTATAAAGGGATGTTTCTTGGTAAAATTACAGACTATTCTGTGAAAAATGGAGTACACTGCATCCACAGCTGATGGAGTTTGTGTGTGTGTGTCTGTGTGTGTGTTTGCACAATTATTAATGACAGTGTAGTTACAGATCTATGGATTGCATGTCTGCTTTTATAAAGAACAGATTCAGACTAGACATAAAATTGCCATGCGCTCACAGAAGATCAGCAATAATTATTAATTCAGCAACTTCACCACATTATGTGGAAACAGCTTTAAAAGCATTTCATGGTAGGCCTTATTATGGCAAAACAACTGGTGGCATCACTTTAAAGAAGGAGTCAAAATATTCCCACTCATCCTTTAGTGTTTTGACTGAAGTTGAACAAAGTTAAAACACAGCAAATCAAAGATTAGAACAGAACAAGCACACAGTATGGTAAAGAAAAATCTGAAAAGAAAATCCTGCTGCAACAATGTACTGAAATTATTGGCAAGAGCTTTACATTTTCAGGGTTGTTCTATATGATGAAGGTGGAAACGAATATGATTTGTTAATTAATTATATAAAATAAAAGATCTAGAAAAAAGTTTTGATTGCCTTTCACTGAAAGTTCCAACAACCGCTCGTCCTCTTCAAAACCCTTTACACAACATACACACACACTAACACACAAACCGAGAAAAAAAAAATTTCAGTTTATTTCTTCTTCTTCTTTTTCTTCTTCTTCTTCTTCTTATTATTATTATTATTATATTTGTTTTTGTATTTAATAATTTTTTTCTGATTTTCTTTTTGCCATTACTAACCACAGTGTAACACAAAAGAAAGAAATCTACCATCTTTTAGGTCTGTGAAGCAACGACTGTGTGTAATTTTTTGTCTGACAGTGAATGATGTTCTTCATTTTACTTCATGATCAGTCACCCTCTGCTGGCAGATGTGATTCTGAAAAACAAGAAAAAAGTTTAAACATAAATAAAGTGGAAGAAATGGATTTTTGTGCCTGGCTGTTGAACTGAATTGAGAATTACTTTTAATTGAAATTTGAATTACTTTCAGATCATTGTTATTTTTATAATGATTTTAAGATTAAGAACAAACAACATGACACTATTTGTAACTCTTTCCTTCTCCAAATATTTATATCTACTTTTAAATCTAAAGTGGGTATTGTCTGAACTAGACTATTTTTTTGTTTGTTAGTTTTGTTTATGTGTTTTGTTGATGTGCTTTAAGTAAATATGGAAGCACTGGAATGCAACAGAAGAAAATATCAGAGGAAATGATGTCAAACATTGTCAGCATCATTAGTAAATTCTGGCTTGATCATTATCTCTACCTCAGATACATCACACAGCTAAATAAATTGGTTCCAACTAGAGATCTACAGTAGTGTGCAGTGAAGATTATACACCACCACTTTTGTCTATAAGGGCTTCTAATAAAAAGAAGTAAAAAAAATTTTTTTGGTGAAAATGTATTGAACACCCTTTACACTGATTACAGCGTTTAACTTTTCAGGCATAGTATTCACATATTTTTTCTTCACTTACTAAAGAATTCTGTATGGTTTGAAGTTAATTCAAGCTATGCAAAAGTAAAAAAAAATAACATTCGTCACTCCTTCCAATTTTTCTAAAAAATTGGTATTTTCAGTGTTTTTTTTTTTTTTTTTTTACCATAGATTGTTACTGTTGTTGTTCTTGTTAAGATAGAAGTTAAGTTTGAACCAGAACTTTTTTTTTTTGGTGTGAGTGTGAATGTGAATGGTTGTGTGCATGTTGGCCCTGTGATGGAATGGCAAGCTTTTCACAGTGTACCCCGCCTTCACTCAGAGAGATAGGCTCCAGCCTCCCCACAACCCTCGTAGGATTCAACATTTCGGCATATCAATGAATGAATGATAAATACTACCTAAATAAATTAAGAAAATATAAAATGAGTAAATATAGTGTTGCATATAATTGAAGACCAGGCTGATCCACGCTCTGAAAATGAGGATCAGGATGTATGTAAAGCTGTGTGTTTTAATATTTGTAGATGTAACTGTTAAAACTCAACTGTAACCATAAAGGATTTAATTTCATCGTCGTGATTTTCACTGTTGTTAGCTACACTGCCTGGTATTTGACGACTTACACAAAGTGTTTCATTTGCTGCAGCTTTGCACTTGGCAGCTGGAATTAATTTTCATGCATATTGGAATTGATTGCTGTTCTCTTACTCCTGCATGAGGAGCATCGGTCTTATCTACCTTCTGCAAAAACAGTCAGCCTTCTTCAATATATTATCACAAAAGAGGGAAGACAGCACAGAATTCACAGCTTTTTTACAGTTTACCTACTTGACATTAATCATTTCAGCAAATGGTGACAGGGGAGATATTACTAAAGGTTTATTATTATTATTATTCATTATATTGTAATACCGTTTGAAATTTGTGAGGATTTACGGCAACATGGTTTTATTCACAGTGTCAAGCAAAAAAAAAGTAAGCCCTCTGACCATGCACAGTAAAATTTTCACTGTTAATCTGTGATCCTCCATTCATCTTCCATTTATAATTGTATGAGTCTCTCCAAGAGCTGTTTGTCACACCATCAGCAGCTATTAAAGCTGATTAGTCTGGTCCTTTACTATCAGATCCTGCCATAGCAACCAACTGCTTGTCATTTTATTCTGATATTTTTCCAAGAAACTTTTTTGAGAGGCATTATGTCTAGACCACAAAATTGATCTTAATGTTCCACAGTGGCATCTTACCCTTATTGATTGCAGCCTTTTGTACTGGCCACATTATGTAGCTAATGTAATTATAATGAACAATATTCTTCTCAGGCTTTGTAGAAGTTTAATTGACCTGTAAAAGCTTACATGTTACAAGAGTCGTGTTATCAGTATAAACTTTGTATCTTTGATCTTGGCTTTACCGGTACGATGGCATTTCTGATTCTTTTTCCAAAGGGAAAGATTTACCGGTACAAATGAAACTAGCTTGTTGTCGGTGATTGAATGTTACCTTGTGTATGTGTATATACATTATGTTTAATATATACATTTTATTTTATATTTATTCATTCAGTTGCTAAACTGCTTAATCCTATTATGGTTGCAGCTTATCTCTGCAGACATTGGGCAAAAGTTGGGTACACCCTGAACAGCTCACCAGACCATCACAAGGCCTACACACACAACCATTCACACTTACACCTAGGTATAATTTGGAACATCCAATTAGCCTAATGTGTATGTGTCTTTTGGACTGTGGGATATTAAATTTGCATGTTTTAGTCATTTTCCTGAAAAAAAAGGGGAAAAAAAGTCATATGAAAAAGTAAGTACACCCATATATTTATCACACAAAACTGTAATATTAGAACCATACATTTCAGATAGGTGGCATTAGAACTTCCAGTGCATCTAGGGTTTGGTGCTGTCTTTGTTACCAAAGTGTGTGGCGTCATCATGCCAAGATCTAAAAAGCTCTCTAAGGCCTTCAGAAAAACAATGTTGCAGACGGCTTTAAATCTGGCAAGGGATCTAGACATATCTATAAACTACTAGTTATAAATAATTCCACTATAAAGAAAATTCAACTTCAAGGAGTATAGATTTCCCATGACTGCCAATTTGTCTGTGACTAGCTGCCCCAGCCCATTTATCCTGAGTGCAGAATATCTGTTGCGAAAAGAAGTCTCCAAGGACCCAAAAAAGGAAATCATTTTGCTATGAGACAGAAGTGCTAACCACTATGCCACCGTGACACCCAGTTTCCACTAATTTTACATTGAATTTCTCATTAATATTACACTGAATGTTGCTGAGAATTTGCGAGTGATGCAAAAACGTTCTTGGTCTTTTGTTTTTAGGAGTTAATAACAAAACCTATTATCATTTACATTTGGGATTGTTATATGCTTGTCCTCTAAATGAATAACTGTGCTGGCTGTATATCCTCCTATGATGTGTAATTACAGCACCAAAAAACTAATTAACATCAAAATCATTAAGCACATTACAAATTCAGTAGAATCGCATTATTCAGGTCTATTTATGAAATATGCCCACTAAATATTCCATTTGCCACATGCTAGTTGTAGCAGCACTAGCAGTTACAGTATTAGCTGTAGAATGGAAGCATTTCAGTGAAGTGCGCGGAATATGCTGGATAGGGCATTCTTTCCATAGAAACTATAATCTATTTTGGGTTCCTCAGAGATCTGTTCTTTTAAAATGGTTTCCAACAGCATTTTACCATTTTGGAAAACCAAGGAAGCCCAAAAGCAGCCTAAAGAATCCTTTTATTTTTATTACTTAGATAAAATTCAATAAAGCAAAACAATAATATTACAATTTTCAGTTTCTTCAGGCCCTGAGGCTCATGCTGCATGTATGACTTCCCATCAATTATTTAATGGGTTTCATGCAGAATTTTTTTTTTTGATTGATTGCCCTCTCCACTTTACGTTAAAAATGATGAAAAAAAAAACCTGAAATAGATGAAAGTTAATGTTGGTACTGAGAGAGGTGGATGTCCTTCTCAGTCTCTAGCAGCTGTTTGACCACTAAAAGTTAGAAATTCTATGTTCACTAGAGTCCTGTGTGGGGGTTTTTCTACATTTAACACTATGTACCTAAATGCAAAATTAATTAATTTATTTCTTTAAATATCAGAATAGGAAACATTTGTAACATATTGTGAGTAAAAAGTAAGGTTCTTTTTTAAATAGCTCATTAATAATGTCTCTTTCTATTAGCATTTTGATTGAGTTCATCAGAACTTCCATGCTGATGACTGTGAAATACTTTAGAGGACAAAAATCCTGAAAATAGAATAACATGTTAAAAGCATGACCTGAAAAAAAATTGTGCACAGATTTACCACTGAAATAAAAAGTATATATCAAATCTCAAACTCACTGAAATGAGTTCACAGTGGCATATCCTATGCTCACAGCAAAACTAAATAAATTGCACTGCAGAATTTTTAAATAATTACTTTGGTCCTGTCACATAACTGTAATAATATAACTGATATAACTGATATAACAGCAGGCTAACTTGATACACATGATAAGAGAATGGCCTAAAAATATCTGTGCATAGATTGGCCAGGGGAATAATATACTTGTATAAATTCAGTTGGTTGGAACACATGAATTTTAAACACTTGCTCTTGATGTCTTATTTGAAGCAATGACCAGGGCCATTTCAGAGTGCATGTAGTGAGGACTGACTGGAATTGAGTACATTGAGAAATCATCATTTGATGTGGTGAACATAATTTGCCGGTTGTGAAAAAGATAAAATTGGTTCCGCCACATGAAGTATTGTACAATATTGCATGAAGTATTGTACAACATTGCACATTTAGAGCCTGTCACTGGGGAAATACCCTTTATTTGTACCATATATATATATATATATATATATATATAAGGTACACAGTGATAGAAAGTTTTTTCTTTTTACAGATGCAAAAGAATAGATTTCATGGTGTGGCTACGTTTAAATCTGGGTTTTTTTGGTATGTACAGACCACTGCTGAGGACTTTTTATGAGACTGGTGGCATCTGTGGTCTCCTATGCAGTGGTCTGCTGGGGAGGGGGGGTGTTCTGAGTGAGACAAGAAGAGGCTCAACAGACTGATTAAAAGAGCCAGCTCAGTCTGAAGCTGCCACCTGGACTCCATCGAGGTGATGGGGGAGAGTAGGGCTCTGGCCAAACTGTCCACCATCATGGACAACACCTCCCACCCTCTGCATCAGACTGTGGGGGCCCTAAATAGCTCCTTCAGTAATAGACTCAGACATCCAAGGTGTAGGAAGGAGCGCTTTCGCAGGTCCTTCATACCAAACACCATCAGACTGCTTAATGCTGCTGTATAATTCTGTTACTGCAACAAACATTTTCATATCACAGTAGGACTGATGTTTCATCACTGCACTGATGTTTACTGATGTTTACTGAAGTCATACCTATGTATTTTATGGTCTTTTTTCATTCCACTCATTTACTTACACGGTTATTCCACTCATTTATTTATACAGTTATTTCAATCTTATCTTATCTTATCTTATCTTATCTTATCTTATCTTATCTTATCTTATCTTATCTTATCTTATCTTATCTTAT
>JAOUQZ010000030.1:8852694-8863529 GCA_028564935.1 Neosilurus hyrtlii
ATAACCCTAGTAGGATAAAGTGGTTTGGCAAATGAATGATTGAATGTATCTAGTTAAATCTGGAAGTAGTGTTTGTGTTTGACTTGCTTGAATGCATTAATGAAGATCTTGCAAAATTAATACTGTAGTGAAGCAAAATGTAATTGCAGGTAAATTATTGGGGAATTGTTTAATTTTCCACCGGAATTTTCCACGGTAATTTGGGAAACTATACATTACTTGTAAGTAGAATAATAAGGAAGTGAGCTGTCTTCACTTGGAGTATACCCTAATTTCAGGCTAGAAAAATAAACATCCACTACCTAACAATATTAAGAAGCGCAATTTTTTAAATGATGTGTAAACGATAAATAAATGATATTTTAGGTCTAGAGGTTCAGTGGCTGATTTTTAAATTAACCTTACCAATATTTTTACTTATATGTAAGTATACCAGGTTGGGGCTTAGTGATATGTATCATGACAACTGTTTTTATTTCATGCTTCCTGTGCTCATGTGCTCCATGCTGTCATGGCAACACTGACAATAACACGCACATCATGCACGTCTCCACTGATCTGGTTGGCTATTTGTATAATCATTCCAGAACAGCACGGTACACTGTGCAGTTATACAGTACATCATGTTCATTATTATTTATCGATTACTCACAGGACATACTCTTTCTTCAGACTTTTTGATAAAATGATTCACTAAGGTAAAGTTTACGTCAGAGACACACAATAACAGTAGGCATTGATTGATAACATTGAGGTGTGTCAATTCAAAATAAGATGAAAACAGGATAATTACTGATAATAAATTAAATTAAAACAGTTATCATGATACATTTGTTGTGCCTCATGTAGGCGGTGCAACCAAAACACACCTGACTGGCTGTTTGTGTGTCATTTCAAGCATGCGCCATTATCACGGAATGATGTTTTATCACCCATGCCTACACTGTATACTCCCATTTATTCATTTATTTTCTAAGCCCCTTAATTCTAATTAGGGTCGCGGGGAGGCTGACACCCATCACAAACAGCTCTGGGCGAGGGCATGGTACACCCTGGACAGCTGGCCAGGCCATCGCAAATGTCAAATTCAAATTCAAAAACTCTTAAAGAATATGTCATTTACTTTTCTATAACAACACAGTTTAGACAGTATCTTTGCTGTATGGCAAACCACAGGTTTATAGGGTTTGTGCCAGTTTAATACAGTTATGTTTCTATGGCAACAGCACAGGGCCTTGTATGGACGAGGGACTTTGAGGTTACTCTGTAACACAACATGCAGCATTTTTCTTTTTTTTATTATTAAATTGAAGAGAGAGTAAATGAGAGACTACTGAGGGAATATGGCCTTGCAGTGGATTGGTGAGCTGTTCGAGGTGTACACCGCCTTTGCACATCACTCACTTAGGGAGGTTAAGATTAAAATAAGAGGTTTAAAGGTTTAGGTTCATTTATTTATGTGTGCAAAACCTTCGGCTTATAGCTTTTGTTTTAATGACTTTATGAGCAGTTATTTTAGAATGATGATGTCATAGACTCCCAAATTAAAAAAAAACAAGTATAGGATTTTGATATATTCATGTCATTTATTAACAGATTTGTGTTGGAGGTGTCAGAAGGCTTAAAACCATTTAGATTAAAACCATTGCGTGGGAAACTATACATGTTTCAGGATTAAAATAGTTAAGCACAAACACCTGAAATACTGAAATAAATTTTGTTCAAAGCCATACTCCTCCATGTTAACTTGACTAGTGATGTCATCATTATTCTGAAATTCAGTTTTTATAAGACCACCCATACAATCATTAAAATATCAGCTATCAATCTAGGATTTTGGACACAGGCAGATTATAATACAGAGTTTTAATTGACATTAACTTTCAACAAGTGCCGTCCTCTCATTTTAGCATTTACGTGTGAGGTACCACTCATTCATATTGTGCTCATCTTAACAAGATGAATGTACACAGACAGGGCTGTGGGACTGACCTGTCTGTGTGCCTGACCTGTCTGATTATGTTTAGATAATAACTGGAACTTTGTTCTAGTGTGGAGGTTTTCCCTACATTTAAGATCAATGTGTTAATAAAGTGAAACTATAATGTGGGCGGACATGGCGGCATTTTAGAACTCTTGCCTCACACAAGATGTTTCTTTCTGTGTCTAGTTTGTGTGTGTAGTCCTTGTTTTCCTTCTGGTGCTTCAGTTTCCTCCCAGAGTTGTAAGATATGCACATTGGCTAATTGGCTATATCCAATCCCCCCTAGGTGTGAACTTAAGTGTGGCAGCACAGGTTCATGGCAGCCCCAAGCCTGAGTAGGTAGGAGGGTTAGGGAAAGATCTGACAGCCTGTACTGTAAAAACATTGCCAATAAAACTCTATGATAGAGGCGCCAAGAGTCGGATTCAGCTGAAGGAATGAATGATTGAATGAATGAATGAATGAATGAATAATTTTAGACCTTTTAAGGATGGTTAAAAAAATTGTATTTATAATGTGTCAAAAACCTTGGTCGCAAGTAATTGTATGATTAATTCAACTGTGAGTTAGTTCAGACATGCCGTGCATAAATAAATAGGTGTACACTTTCATTGTCAGGCTAATGTGAGTTAAAATAAATTGTTCGTGTGTTTTAGTATGCTTGACTGTTTGCTCCCCCTTGTGGAGAAGCTCTTACCTGTGAAGTGTAAGTGACTGTCTGATTGAATATTTGATTCACAGAGTGAATGAGTGAGATGTATTGTGGTAAGTGATCTTATGCAGCCTACCTGCGCACTTTAACCTCTTTTCTCATTTTCTCTCTGTGGAAGTAATAGTGAGTGGAAAACAAAGGCAGCTCCAGTTGATGAAGATCAGACAGATGGATGCACGTCGGCTGCCAGAGGGAAAATATCGCCGCAGGCCTCCACTTCTCAAACGATATGCAGGAGATGTGCTCGCTCCGGTAATCAACGTCCAATTTCACACTAACAGAATGGACTTTTTTAGATTTATGAAGTGATTTCACTCATAAACAACAAGATCATGTTAGAAACCACAAATCCATATCCAAATTCATATTTGCCTAAGTTCCATCAAAATCTTGTTTGCATTTCCCCGAATTTAACACAATTAAATTTATTGGGGTTTTGACTGAAACAGCACACGTCTATAATGTGTTGAGGGCTGAGGAGAGGAAGAAATCCTGTGGTGAGCTGAGCGGCGTCACTACGTATGTACAATACTAATCTGTAATCTCATGTGGAGATAAAATGTACAAAATGTTTTGATATAGTTTTTAAATATTACATCAGAACGTCAAGTTCCAGGTTTACAAAATTAAATACGATTCATTACTTTGTTCTCATGGACTATTAATTTTGACAGCAAATGAACTGGCCTTCACCTCTTCTCCCTGCCAGAAACATTTCAACATTTGCATGATATGTTTTGCCTTTTAGTTTTGTGTTGCTTTTCAGGTCATTGCAAACAGATTTGCTTGTAAATTGGATTCTTGAACACCTTTGAACAGTTAGTTTTACAGATCATATTCTGCTACTGCCCTCTGGTGGTGAATTACAATATTGCTATAATATACATTACTATATATGTACCTAAAACAAAGTTGCTAATCAAATCTACCTTACTGTTCTTTTTTTACCTCTTAAACCTAAATATGATAAAATGCTAATGTTAAAAAAATGTTATGTAAGTATTACAGGGTCTGAATAAAAAATGTTAATGTTATTACAACCCTGCACCACTGTAGTGTAAAACACGACCAGTATAACACAAGACACAAGTATGTGTTATACGAACAGTATAACACAAAGTTACTAGTTATGGATGCATATGTAACTTCAGTAGCATTTCATGAATAAACAATGATAATACTGTGAAGAATAGAAAACTGTATAGTACAATGGGTTTTTTTTATTATCTTGGTCCCAGAGCTACCTGGCAAACCTGCGTGAGAGGCAGATGAGCACGGGTTCGTCTGAGAGCAGTCTGAGCACCATCTACCACACCATTATCGACTTTGACTTTGAGACAGGATCCCTCGTGCCTCTCACGACTTCCTCACCGGCAGTGATCAGGGTGTGAATGAACTTCAAAAGGTGCACATACAAACCCTTAAGAAGAGGGTTCAGCTGAAGTTAATAGACTGGAATAGTGCTTCATAGAGACTGTGATTGTGTTTAATAAGAAAACATCTATGAAATCTACTAAACACTGAACACTGGATCTTCTCAGGACTTCTGGGTGCATAATTGCTGAAACCACAAATATTCTCATAGCGTAACCTTAACGTAACCCGTTTAGCAGTAAGTAACAGACAGCTAATGTGCATTCAGCTTTAGAAACGTCATATATAAAACAAATTAATTCTGAACAATTCTGCTTGGCTCCACATTTATTTTTGTACATGTCAACCCACAATGAGCAATTAATTGGTTCTGTTTCCTCAAAATATAAAGAAAATAAGTGATTTAAACCACAGTGATCCTGCCCAGGATAAAACAGTGTATAAATGTATATGAATGCAGTAAATATGAATGCAGTGCTGTATAAACAACCCTTCATCCATTACACAGCTGTTAATCTACATAGCCTTTCTCTGTCTGCTTCCACCTGTAAGTGAGTAGTGCTGTGCAATATGACTAAAAATTTGCATCAAGGTATTTGTTACGATTCTGTCAGTTTTACAGTATATCATCGTATATACCATAAATCCAGGGTGCAAATATTATCAAATATTTTACATTTCATTGTGTATATAATAAAAGCCTTAATAGGATTGCTTGGCCCGTAAAAACAACATTATATAGTATGAAGGAATCAGTATGAATTAAACAGCTGGAGAATGTAAGCAATTTTAATGTAGTAAAAAAAAAAAAAAACGTGGAAAAAAACAAAGTATGTACCAACAACCTCCTTTTCAAAACAAAAGTTAAAGATCTATAGTTCTATCTATATCATGTTTTCCAGTCTGTATTTTAAAAACATATGTGCTGTATATGTGAGCATGACCTGCAGGAATGCAAGTTTGGACAGGAAACCTTGCCTACATACAAGCATTTAAGGAGTACTGTAGGCTACCCACTAACACTAACTATAAGCCTTATAGTTATCATGTGTTGTCATGTGATGTAAGTGTGTGACATATCACTTCGCCCACATATCACCTCACAGGTTGTAGCCAGACATAGTTTGTGTGAGTGTCTCCCAAGCTTCCCGTCTTGTTTTCTGATACCTGGTTTTGACCTTGTTCTTGTCCTAGTTTTCATTCATAGTTTTGTCTCTGTCAATCCGAATGCTAATTGCCTGAATTCTGCCTGGTTGGCCAGTATCTTGTTTTATGTGTTGGATTTGTTTGGAAGATCTTTCAAGTAAACTGCCTAAGGGCATTTTCACAGTCTTTTAGAGCAATCAGTCACAGATGGGTCAAAAACTTTATTTTCGTGGAAGTTATGACCTTAGAAGGTATGCATGTCCAAAGCAATAAAATTTTGTTTTAAACTATCATTGTCAATAGTAGTAAGATTCCAGATATTCTTGCTTAGAACTCAGCAACCCCATGCACCAGTAAGGACACACAAAACCCACACCTTTCACCCTCACTAAAAGTAAGTAATTGCAAAAGTGGACAAACTTTTGACACACTTTCAGTTTGGGCTTGTATCCAAATCAGCAGCCTGTAAGATTCTGAATGTATAGTATATAAAATATGTCGCAAATGGATATTTTCTTCTGAGCTTTTATTGATAGAAATATCTTTTGTGTTAAGTTACTGATGGCATAAACCTAGATTTCGGAGTGGACACTTCTGGACGGACACATATTCACTTGCTTGCGTAATCAGCATTTCAGAATCTGGTTCAGATATGTTTTGTTCTAAAGTTACATACCTAGATGTATTTTATAAAAAGTGCATCTGATTGAAAAAAGATACATTTCTTATTATCACAAGAGATAGAAAAGTCGGAGTGGACATTTTGGACAGATATTTCCTCGCACGTATTCAGATCTGCCCTGTGCAGAACAAATCGGGGATATTGCCACCAATGCATGATTTAGTTAAATGACATATGTCGTTATATCTAATTTTGAATGGAAACATTTTCATGACAAACATCCTTCTTTGAAAATTATTTCAGTTGAAATCATGAAAATTTTTTAACTTTCGTGTATATTTTCAAGACATCTGATACGTTTTGTTATTCATTATTTTTTATTTGAAGGTACTCTGTTCTATTGTGTATTTATTCATATTAAATTTTACATATTTTGGAACCATAACCCTAATTTTATGTATCCCCAGTGCTTTAGAAGACTGTGAAAAGGCTCTTATTTAATTGCTGCGCTTGCACACGTTTACGTAAATAAAAAAAATAACAGCCCAGAAGTGTGCGCTGTAATGTAAAGTCAGCAAGACACACTGAATCACTGCATTGAGGAAAAAAGGGGGTGGGCTTACATGACTAGAGTAAGCTGTGGGTAATTAATTGTTGTAATGTCAAGTTATAACCATTAGTAACAAGGCTATACACAGGTAATATGGGTCCCGTCTGTGTCCCATAGTGCTTTTAGTAGCAAAAAAGATTATATTTACTTCCGATACTCATGTATTCAAAATTAAAACCGGTATCACACCCAGCACTACATTGGAGTAAAAACCACCCCCTCCCAGATGTTTTTAGTTTGGGAAAGTCAGTTGGGCGGTCAGACCGGTGAGTCTATCGGACAAGTTCAAATTAAAGCAGAATGTATACTTTTGTTTAATTTTCTGTTATGTTTGGTTTTTTTAAATGCACATAACTAAATGAATTTAAAAATGATAAGTGACATGTAAGATTAAAGATGTATAAATGTATGAATTAACACTGCATTAAGGTAAAAAGCACCCTCATCCTAACTCTAACAGGATCTTAGTACTCATTCAGTATCAAACCAGCACACATTATATCTGTGACCTCAGCTGTGGATAAGGTGCTTTATGACTGTATTTTATTGTTCTCTCTCTCTCTCTCTCTCCCTTGTTCTCTTCCTCACTGGGTACATTTACATTTACATTCTACATTTACAGCATTTAGCAGACGCTCTTATCCAGAGCGACTTACAGTTATCATTTTTATACAACTGAGCAATTGGAGGTTAAGGTGCCTTGCTCAAGGGCCCAACAGTGGTGATAATGGGGAATTTACACAACTGCATTCCGTAAGGATTGTATTCATATACAGTATGTACTTTATTACAACAATTTGTTTGACAGCCAAATAAAACTGCAATTCATGTATCAGCTGTCTTGAGTTCCATTTCTTTTTCCCTCTTAGATAAAAGGTTCTTCAAAAGTGTTTTTTTAAGACTGTAAATTATGATAAGGAAATATACAGACACTAAATATTATTTCTTAAACCCTTATAACACTTGTGAGATTGCAGTCTGTGGTGGCCTTGTGTATACCAAAAACAACTGAGCTTGTGCTGGAAGTTAAAGCACTGATTAACGTGGAATTCAAAGCAGGATATGCGACAGTTCTTTTAAAACCAAACAGTCCTTACACTTAATGCTCCAACACAGAATTCCTGTGTCTAAAATTATATTTGGATAAGTAATGGAAGACTACATATAAATGGCATGTTATGTAAATTCAGTAAAATGGCCACATCAATTATACAGTGTATACTCCTAAAATGTTTCATTTTCTAAATTAGTTTTCTGTACTGTAGTGAACGAGTTAATGGCTGCATTGCATTCAGCGATCTCTCATGCTTAGTGACCCTTAACAGTTAATAAATACTGAACCGAAAGTACTTTTTATTACTTTTTACTACTTATTTTTTTGTTATGTTAACCACATAGTCTGGGTGCTTCACTTTGCCCTGTATGGATTAAAAGTCAACATCAATGTTTGGAGGGATAGCAAGCAGTTTGGGATAACCATGGTCCAACATAAAGCGGAAATACCTCCAAACTTTATCACCTAGACAATAAAAGGATGATATGTACTCATCTAAAGTAAAAAAAAAATAAAGAAGAATGTGGTGTTATTTCCCAGTTTTGTAGCAAAAACAAAATGTCTAAATCCTTTACTCGGCTGCAAAGGTGACTGCTGAGTACCTGAATTTGCTTTGTTAGTCAATGACATGTATATCTATTCAAATCACTGTTTTAGGAATATAATCAAATGAATGTGAAGCAAGAGAAGTGAAATCTTAAACAAGGGTGAAAGGTGATTTTTTATTTTTTTTTACCTTTAAGGAAGAAGAACTTAGTATGTACGGCAGCATTTAAATAACCAGGCAATTACTTCCAAAGCATGTTAATACGTATTGGTGTGTCATACCCATCATCCATATATATTCTTTACTGAAGGCAAATGTCTTGTGGAACAGCCCTAAATACATCTGTTTTGAAAAATTATAGTTCCAGCTGCAAGTCAAAATACAAGTTTGTCCTAATGCACTTTAATACATTCCTGTTTTTATGGTAACAACTCATTCACCGGGATTTGGTCATAAAAAGTTTTGTTATTTATCAAATTAAAAGTATAATCACTGTTTGGTGAGGTTTTATGTCTCCTGTGATGTGGTATGGTGGTCCTGGATTCAAACCCCATGCCCGGCGAGTCTGTGTGGAGTTTGCATGTTCTCCCCATGATTGTTTGTGTTCCCTCTGGGTACTCCGGTTTCCTCCCACAGTCAAAAGACATGTATATAAGGCCAACTCGATATTCTTGATTGCCCCTAGGTAGGAATGTGAGTGTGAATCGTTGTGTGTCTGTGTTGTGGCCCTGTGACGTGATGTGGACCCTAAAAATACAAAGCAATTCAGAAAGAGAAAGTGAAATGAAAGCCTCCTGTGTTGGCAGTACAGTCACTAAGTTTTCTGCCCGAGGAAAGTCTTCTGTAATGGAGTTTGCACTTTCCTGTTAGTCGGCATTCTGACAATCTAAAATTGTTTCATTAGCTTCAAGAGGGACAAATGATGAGAGGCTGGTGTGCAAACTACTGTTTATTGCTGTTACAGCCTCACTGATAACAGGAACTAACTTGTTTTGTGGGTGTTTGACAATGTCAAATAACTATAAACATAAAAGCTCATCAGCTATTCTATAAGAGCACTCACCTACTTCTGGACATGCTGGTATTACAAACCATCCTGGCATTCTTTGTTTTATTATAGCAACACATGCCAAACTGCTTTATCACCTCTGCCAAAGAGGTTAGGTATTACCCTCGGATTGTGCCTTTGTTTGTTTGCAGGACTACAAAAAATGTTTATTAAAATTTTATAAAAATTTTCAGGGGTGGGGCTTTGGACAAGGAAGTCTTCTTTAGAATTCTGAATCCAGAAATTATTTAAAGGACTCTTTACCTTAGTGAGATAGGACAATTTTTTCTTGTTTTGCATGAGTCATATTACAGTATATGAGTCATATACTCCAGCAGTTATGTACAAAAAGTTATGTGCAGATTTTTACAGAATTTGTACCACTGATGAGGCTTTGGACATTCATTCATTCATTCATTTTCTAGGTCGCTTAATCCTAATCAGGGTCGTGGGGAGGCTGGTGAGGGTGGGATACACAGCTTGCCAGGCCATCGCAGGGCCAATACGCACACAACTATTCACACTCAAACTCACAACTGGGGCAATTTGGAACAGCCAACTAACCTACTGTGCATTCTTTTGAACTGCGGGAGCAAACCGGGGTACCCGGAGGAAACCCATGTAAGCACGGGGAGAACATGCAAACTCCACACAAAAACACCTGAGCCAGGGAACCGAACCCAGGCCTTCTTGCTATGAGGCGGACATGCTAACCACTGTGCCACTGTGTCGCCTGGGCTTTGGACAATGAACTCCATTAGATTTGGGTGATGAACTGTATCAAATTCTGGACTGAAGAATCTTATAAAAGATTCCTTAAAACTTTTTATTATTATATAAAAAAAATTTTAATATATAAAAATATATGAATATTATTACCATTTTTATTATTATGGTCCTTATTATTATTATTAATATTATTATTACTATTATTATGATTACTACTACTACAACTACTAATGATACAAACTGTATATGACCTGAATTATTTGGCTAATGTGAATTTAAAATAAAAAAAACAATTGTATATTTTTTACTCTGTCTTACTATACCCTGCTCCAGCTCTGTTTAATGTGACACAGTATGTAGCGGCACGCAAATCATTACCAGTGTGATCCATCTTCAATGCTTTAAAGGGTAACCTTGGCAGTTGCCACTCTTCAGTGTCACCGTATTATCCTTAATATCCTAAGACTGTGCAAATGAGGTAAAAAGAAAGTGCAGTTTAACAAAAAAAATGCAAATCAAATTCTATTACCATAAGCTGTTTGACTTCTTTTGGTGTCCAGTCCTTGTTTGTACATGCAGATTTATCAAAGGACTTAAATCCTGGAGCGTACTGCTAAATCTCTGCAGCTCTCTGGGGAGTAAGTTTGCATTTATACCCTTTAGCAAGAAAGGCATTTGGTTTTACCCACTGTGTTTTCCATCACTCAGGAATTTGATGTGGGCAGTCAAAACCGCCTTGTTAAATCTCCAAAAACCAGCATGACACCATGACAAAATCTCCCAAAGGCACCAGTGACATTAACATTCAATACCAAAATGTTATCTGCATGCAAGTTTACTTTGTTTAATCACAACTTATTGCACTGATTCCAAAGTGATACTTGCCCATTGTAGTACTTCACTTATATTGACCGATTCACTTATATAGGGCAGCGCAGTGGTTAGCACATCCGCCTCACAGCAAGAAGGTCCTGGGTTCGATTCCCAGCTTGGGCGTTTCTGTGTGGAG
>JAOUQZ010000030.1:8877643-8891980 GCA_028564935.1 Neosilurus hyrtlii
ACGCTGACGGCTATGCAGCCTACTCTTGACGAAAATCAGCAATGGTTCTTTTACATGCCTCTCACCACAGACAGTGACCAAAGCTATACAACCTATATAGCATTACAACATTTGGCAGATGTCCTTATACAGCTACACCTGCAGCTCCAAGCACTATGTTCATAGATGTAACAGGTCTTATCGGTAGGTGTGAGCCTGTAAGCCTATAGCCTATAAGCCTATATTTAAACACGTTGCAACTAAATCCATTCACGTTATATCAAGGAGATCAACGCAGCATAATTTTAAAGGAAGCAGAAATTTAGTTGGTGAAGGTTTAAAGAAAAAAGAAGGGAAAAAAAGCATAATGAATGATGCCTAACGCTTCAACCATGATAGAGAATTATGTGAGGAAAATGTTATGGTTCAAATATATTATTACTAAAAGTGATCACACACAAGTGCCAGGACATCATTGTGCCTTAGACTGTAGACTACATTTTAAGGGATCAAGGAGCCATAGATCATACATATGAGAAAAGACCTAGTAACACGAGCACACAGCATCCAATCCTCATGCCGTTCACGCTAGGTTTCACTCCAACTGCATAATTCAATAAGGCTGAAAATCTCTTTGCAAATCCCACAAGGGCTAATGAAACAGACATCTCACTGACCACACCCATACCAGCAGATACCCACCACGTTATTGTCAAGAATATTGTGAAACATGAGGTAAGAAAGGTGAGAAAGGTTGGTAGGGTCTGTACCAATTGAGCATCCTACCTTAGCTGCTATTAGGTTGACTTTGAGACTGTCAGGAGGATTTGACATGATCTTGACATTTTTGTGCATGTTCCAGCATGGGGTAACAGGTGTGATTACATTTAGAATGGGAGTGAATTATCATAGCCTTTTGGAAACTTGCAATTTCAAAAACTGCTGCAAAGTTTGACTAATGCACCTGTGTCCTTTCAATAGACATCAGAAAGGGTCTGTTTTCCCAATTGGCTTTTCTGGATGGACCCAATTTGGAGTATCATGAAGAAAGATAATTGAAGGTCTCAAAACACATCTCTTAGTTTAGCATTGTCTTCTTCTAAATGTACATTTTTCTTCTGTAAAACATCTTGGATTTTGTTTCTATACAAATTATTTAAAAAGTAGTGGGAAAGTCCATATCATACAGTTAGTCCGTAAGAATGTGGACAATGTAACTTCTTCCTTCTTCATTTTCCAAACCTATTTATCCTACTTTGGTCGCGGGGAGGCTCAGGCCTTTCTCAGGCAACTCTGGATGAAGGCCTTGTTCACCCTAAATAGCTCATCAGGACAGCGGTTCAAGCCTCAGTAACACCAAGCTGCCACTGTCGGGCCCTTGAACAAGGCCCTTAACCCTGAACTGCTCACCAGTCCATCGCAGGGCCAATATGGACACAACCATTCACACAGACTCTCTAACCTAGGGGCAATTTGAAACAGCCAATTAGCCTAATGTGCATTCCTTTGAACTGGAAGAGGAAACCAGAGTACCCGGAGGAAACTCACGCAAGCATGGGAAGAACATGAAAACTCCACAAAGAAACACCCGAGCCCAGGACTCGAACCGAGGGCTTTGTTGCAGTGATACGGATAAGCTACCACTATGCCACACAGTGCCACACAGCTCAGACCCTAATAAGTCAAAATGCTTGACACTGCGGATAAAAATAAAGAAAAAAAACTGTCACGCATTGTTTTCTTTTAACCGAGTTGAAATTTAGGGGCTTTCCCCCCAAAGAAGCTCATACTTTCAAGTTTTGGAAATAAGCCCTTCAATTTGGCACCCATGGTTTATTCACCACTGTTAGTGCTAACACACACCAGTGCAAGCATAATGATGAAAAGCAAACAAGTTGAGGGTTTGCTCTGTTTGCTGTTCCTTGCTCTGGTAATTATTTGATCTCACCATATAATAAAATGAATGTGGTGCCCATAACTATTATTAGCACTACAAAATACTGAGATACTTTATATAAAGTAGTTAGACAATTCAGTAGTTCTTAGTTTGAAAGTGATTGTGTTTCCTGCAGCCTGTATAACTGAGCTATTATAGCAGTGAAGGCCACAGAACAGAGAAGAAGAGTTGCAACTAGAATTAAACTATTAATATCTCCTAATTAGTGATGACCATCAATGAAAAAAGTCTTTTATATATATATATAATCTACATCCATATGCCAATAACATATATGAAATTCACTTTGATCAGCCCAACAGTTTTTGGCCTATTCACATGCCAAATGTTAGCTGGAATAATAAATAGTATTAGTTGAATAATAAGTATATAAAGGACCAGTAAAAGGACAACAGGAACGAGTAAAAGGAACCAGTAAAAGGACTCTCATCCACAGACTAATTATTTACATATAGTCATTTGGCAGCCACTCTTATCCAAAGTGGAGTGCAATCAGCCAAAAGTCTAGCCATGAAAATCACTATAAGAATTCATAACCTACAAGGTAAAGCAAACAATCTGAATTAAGATACAGTTTGTTTGTTTTTTAGCTCCGTCCACAAAGTGGCTCTGGGGCTGTAGGAATGGGTTCCGTCTGTCCGTCACACTATAGTTTCCGGACTTTTACCTGCCGCGCACTGAAGCTAAGGCTTTCAAACTTGCCATGCTAGGCTGAGTTTCTGTGTGAGTGACCTTGACCTACTTTTTAAGGTCACAGAGGCAAAACTGTTTATTAGGCTTCCAGACATTTACTTGCCGTGAGCTGAAGCTGGAGCTTTCAAACTTGCTATGCTCACAACAGCTTTTATATATATATATATATATCCTTTTGGTGGATGCGTCCTAACCCCTGTAGTGTATTTTTTTAGGAAGTCTGTGATGGCAATGCTGGACAGTATACTAAACTGATAGATCAGAGAGAGAGAGAGAACTCTCCCACACCATTCATTCATTCATTCATTTGCAGAACTGCTTCATCCTATTAGAGTCCCAGGCAGGGTACACCCTGTAAAGCACGCAAGTCCATCACAGGGCCAACTCACACCAGGGGCATTTTGGAACAGCCTGTTAGCCTAATGGGCATGTCTGTGGACTGTGGAAGGAAACTGGAATATCTGGCAGAAACCCACGCAAGTATGGAGAGAAAAAGGGGGAGAAACTCCACACAGAAATGCCTTCTCTGAGCCTGGGACTCGAACTCAGGACTTTCTTGCTGTGAGGCGAATGTACTAATTACTACGCCACCATACCACACACAGAGAAAACAGATCGTCTTAAATAGAAGGATTTTTCAGTTTGATTCTTTCAAAAACGGGTTTACTCTTTATCTGACTCTGGGAGAAGGTGGAGAACACCCTAAGCGGCTTGCCATTCTATCGTAGGGCCAACACACAACCAGTCACGCTAACAACTGGGCAATTTGGACCAGCTGATTAGCATAATGTGCATGTTTTTGGACTGTGGTAGGAATGCAAGTGTGTCCAGCTGCCCTTTACTGTGCCGTGATCTCCATGGTTTTAGCGGACAGATCCTTTTCATGCCAGAAACACGTGGTTTCATATTTGATCCTTGGTGCAAAGAGGTAGACCGTGAAGTGGTTTCACTAGGAGAAAATTATACACTTTAAATGTGATGAAATTGATGAACATTATTCTCTCTATAAGGAAATTAACTAAACTAAACTAAACTAAAAAAATTTATTGATCTTGATAACTATTTCACTCAAGAAAGGAAACAGATTTCAGATTCATCTGGCTGCATATTCCCTCTGGGAGGCATAAAGCTGCTCTGCTTCTGGAAAAGATTTTGTTCTTTAGGCATGGAATCCAGGATGAAAGGAAAACAGCCCCTTAAAGAATATGTCCTAAAGGCAACTAGTTCAAAATCAAAGTACCTGAAAATAAAGCTTGAGAATAGCAACCATGCCTCCAAATATTGATTTGTCCTGACTTTTCTGCTTAAAATATCTGAATATCCTTCTTCCCACTTTATGATTTCTTTGCATTTTTAATCTAAAACATGATTAAGGGTTATTTACACTACAGAACCAACAATGTGAATTAAATGTTCTGGGAAAAAAAAGAAATATCCTGCAGTCCTCAGGGGGTGTGGAAGATGATGACTCTAGATTTCCAAGAGGTCTTATTTGGAATGTTTGCTGAAACGGAAACCATTTAATCTGCAAAGAAACTAAAACAAGACTGCACAAAAACATACTAAAGTGTTTTTTAGCAATATAAATCCAGTTTTATCATGCCTCCCAAAACCATTAGATGAAGACAGTGTGATAAATACTGACACTGTGTCACATTTATGTACTGTACATTACAACCACTGATAGGTGAAGTGAATAATTAACATTTATTCCATGAACTTGAATATGCAAACTCTATGTGATTATAGCCAAGGAAGAGGGAGACAGAGTGGAAAAGCTCCAAAGAATGATTCCTAATGCATAAAACTCCACTGTTTCCCGACCTCCCACTGAAATGCTAATTTTGAGCGACCATTGGGCAGCCTGTTTGACTTCCTCCTTCCATTAATGCTCTTTCCGCTGTCTGCCTTCTCTGCGGTGATTGATCGTCTTTCTAAAGTGGGTTACGTTTCCTTTCAGTACACTGGGAGGCAGATTGGGATGGGCAGAGATACTGCTGTACATGGGGTATCATTGGGGGAAGGCCAGCTAATCAGAAGGCCCAGCAAGCCATGATGCTCTAGTGTACCCTCCTAAGAATTGGCAAAAGCCACGCTTTTATGGCCAGCTCAAATATAAACATGTGCTAAACTTGTTATTCGATACATATCATCTAGCACAGCTATTCAACCCTGTTACAACATTTATGGATCAAATATGGACCCGTTAGCTGCACCTCCAGTTGCTGCACACTGTTTACAATGTCTTCTTCCCCAGTAACCTGCATCAGCTGATCGAGGACTGGAGGTCTGTTCCTTGCAAATAATAACAAACATTTTATTTCAGATGTTGTTGCTTGTAATGGAAAAAGTTTAGCATGACCAGAAGAGCCAGCTGGCTAGCATTAGTGGTTAGCCTATCAGAAGTCGCAACCATTTCCTTTTGTTTTCTGTGGTGAAATTTCCCCAAGTGTAAGTGCTGGATGTAGGTAAAATGGGCTAGTGAACAACTTTAACAAGGGATAAATATACAAGACAAATATACACTCAGAAACTGTGAAGATGACTTTTCACTGCTGGTAATATAAACTCTTTTTCTAAAATGATTTAGGACTACAATTACCATTACAGGTATAAGATCAGCCTTCATCTTAAACTATAGTGAAGTTTCTGCTACATGGTTTGTATTTTATCTGGTTTCAGCCAAATGAGGACGGGTTTCCTTTTTGAGTCTGGTTCCTCTCAACGTTTCTTCTTTGTGTCGACTTAGGGGGTTTTTCCTTGCCACCATTGCTGCAGGCTTGCTCATTGGGGATGTGTAGGGTTTGTGGAAAAAATTTTTAATTCTTTACCAAATTTGTTTTTCCTGTGTAAAAGCTGCTTTCGGACAATGTAAACTGCAAAAAGCACCAAATACAATTGAATTGAATTAAATATCTATCTTTGAAATAAGCATGGAACCTGCACTGAGTTCTTGTAACCTGAGACAGATTTCTTGGTAATATTGGTGGCACAAGTGAGGCCTATTCTCAGGAGGTCTTATTTAATTGGTATAAGAGGATGGAACTAGAATGTTGAAAGTATAAACTCATGTAACAAAGAGCACTTCACTTTCTGCTTCTGAGAGATCTCTTAAGGGACGATTTATTATGCTTGGGGAAATAAATTGCTCTTAAATGCAAGCTTCTCATCTTGTCTGATTCTTTTCCATTGGGGCTTTACGGCTTGGCTCTCCACTCTACCATGACAATAAAAATGTGTCAGCACACAGTGCATCGCAGCTTGCAGCATGTGGAAGTGCATAGCTGACCACTGACAGGCCCTATGCTGACTCCTTCCACAAAAGTCTACATTGCTGAGAAACCTTGGGATATGTACAACCTATCCAAATATTGTTGCAAGACTCCTTCATAGCAACAGTAATTCCTAAGAGTAGTGACACATCAAGATTTCTTTAGGGATGGTTTAAGAATCATAACCAAGGCCTCCAAATTCCACAGATTTCAGTCTGATCAAGCATCTGTGGGATGTGTTAGACGGACAAGTTTGGTGCACAAAGGCCCCACCACGCAATTTACAGGAATCAAAAAATCTGCTGCTAATGTGCTGGTGCTAGATAACCACAGTACTCCTTCAGAGGTCTATTGAAGTCCATGCCTCTGCGAGTCAGAATTATTTTGTTGGAACAAGATTAAGTTGTGTATAAATGTTCACCTAAACCCAGACTAAAAAAAAATTCTGTAGGATTTGCCAAAGATTCAAAAAGGCAGAATTTCCTAGCAGTCACATGTACATGTTGATCACCCTACATACAAAGCACATTCCTGACACAGCTCATTTGAATGTGGTATTGCCTATAAAACTTCAAAAAACTTGAGAGGTTCAAATACACAGACAGCTGGAAGCATGAAATGAACCATCAGGATTTATTTGTTTTCACTCTAATGAACGATGAGCTTTGGCCAGTGTTGTATTATTCACATCTGTGAGTACTTGAGGGTCCATGTAAAGTAAATTCCTTTATCAGATGGAATATGCAAGGCTCTTCATGGATGTTTGTGTATCCTTTATTTAGTTGTTTTTTTTTTTTGACTAAATCACAAGGGCACCAGTGCACATGGGCAGGAGGTCTGTCGCTACCTGCATCTGTACAATGTGTTTTTGAAATATTTAAAAGATATCAAATGTATAGTAATTCATGGAGAGGAATCTACAGAAATAATTACTGAAGGAAAATAAAGTAGATTGATTGCACATACAGTATATAAAACACTTCATTTAAATGTAAAAAAAACCCCACAACAATTATGCTTCAGTGCTGTCCATGAACACGTCCTCAAGGGAGTATAAGTGAGACTTTATTCTGACTTGAAATCAGGGCAGATCAGGGAAAAGATAAAAGAAAGAAGTAGAAGAAAAGTATTTTGATCCAGTTATGTTGGTAAAATACTTAAGATAATATAATACTCCTTATAATAAATACGCAATAACTCTTTGGACATGAATGTGTTGTTGAATTTACAAGAATTTCATTAATTCATTTGCTGAATCACCTAATAATACCAGGGTCGGAGGCAGCGCTGGGTGAAGGCAGGGTACACTTTGAACAGCTCACCAGTCCATCACAGGGCCAACACACACACAACCATTAGGCCTAGGGGACATCTGGAACAGCCAATTAGCCTAATGTGCATGTGTTTGGACTGCGGAAGAAAACTGGAGTGCACAGAGCAAACCCATGCCAATATGAGGGGAACAAGCAGACTTTACACAGAAATCCTTTGCCAAGCCCAGGACTTGAACCCAGGACCTTCTTGCTGTGAGGCAGTTGTGCAAAGCACTACACCTCCGTGCCACCACAAGATTTTAATAAATGACAAATTTTTTGTGAATACGCTAATATGAATGATGCACACATAAATCCATTCATATCCAACATGGTCATTTAAATGCAGTGCAAGCTTTTATGGGAATTTTTTTTAAAACAAAAAAAAACAAACAATTGAAGTGTTTTATCTTTTCATTGCCACATCCTCCCTTAAGCAGCATCCACACAGGTACCAATGAGACACGTGAAATGCTTTGCCACTGAACAACATGCGAATCACCTCAAGAGGCAAAAGAATTGATTTGCTGCTGAAGTGTTGTCACTTACCCAGGAGGTTGCCTAGGTAATCAGCTTCATACTTCCCACTTAAATATCTTTCAGCGTGAAACTGTGAGCAGCATCGAGCTAGTTTCCCACAGTAGATCCGTAAGAGCCTTTTATTATTATTATTTTATATTATTTTAAGGGATATTTTTAGCTCATAATATCATAATAAATAACTTATTATTATCATATTACCTTGCAGCAAATATAGATCAGAGACTCTTGAACTGGAAAGAATCAAACATATCTATATATGTTTAGTAACAAGAAACGCCAACTGTTTCGGAAAGGTGGACCCAAGAATTGTGTTTCCGGTAATTATCCTTGCAAAATTTCTGTGTACCATCATAAAACAGGAAATGATATTTAGACAGCAGTAATAACCCTCCCTTCCATGTTGATGTGGGTGGAATAATTAAACCCATGTTCACTGTTTCCTTACAGAAAATGTTTGGGGGAACTGGGTGTTTGGCAGCATCTGTCAATTAATGGTATCTTTAAGCACTGATTGGTTACTCACGCTAATCGAGTCATGTAGAAGTTCAGCTCAGTTGAACTCCATACCTGGCCTGTCTGACTCTCTTCGCTGATTTTGATGCCTTTCCCACACTTTTCACGGTTACTAGTCGCTCATCACTTCCTGTGTGGACGCCCCTCCACCTTCCCAGTATTTTTACTGGTACCCATTTATACTGCTGGGTGGACAGAGGCACACTTGTGGTTAACACCTTGCCCAGGGGTCTAAAAGAGATTCGAAGCCACAACCTCCTGATCATGAGCTCAGCACCCTAACCACCACACCACTGATACGATACTTTGAAACCGTGATATTTTTGACGAGCTTATCATACCGTGGAAATATCAGATCGTTACATCCACACAAAAACAAACAGTGCATTCAGCTCAAGCGAGCTAAGGGGACTCATGCTACACTGTGGGAACTGTTATGTGAAAGCTGTGTGTCTGCTTGGTGTGACTATGTTTTTTTGCAATCTTATGAAAAGCTGTAAGGTGAGAGTGGAAGTGAAGACGCTGGATGTGAAGAAGTCAACTGATTGCGGATGCTTGAAGTCGGCGATTTTCGGAAGTGACGCGGCAGACCGGCTGTGAGAGACGTGTGAGAGGAGGAGAGGAGGAAAAAAGCGCAAGCGCGATTCACAAAGCACCCAGACGCTTCAAATTAACCTACGGGTTACTGCAAGACGGCCAGGTAGGCTCTTTTCCGTTCGTATCTCTCTTTTGGCTATCTTTCGGAGGATATCAGGTCAGACGGGACTCGCGAGTAAATCTGCCTTCAACGAATTGAAGACAACCGATTTCTGCACATCGCACGTCGCGCAGTTCAGCAGACACTACTGCAGCGACACAACGATAGCGAATAGCTGTATAAAATATACATGATATGAACTGGAAATAACAAGCTCAGTCATTTAACCCTGCCGCATTGCATCAAGAGGTAGACAAAGCATTCGTTTTATTCGTAACACAACTCCATAAATAAAATTTAGCTGCTAACACGCCAAAATTCTCCGACTAGCCAGCACTGAACGCGTTGCTAAGATACTGCTTGCACTGTAACAGAGGTTGAGCCAGCTAGCCATTTAGCTATGATTGCTTCTTTATTTCTTCGGCTATGCTAACCGTGACCGAATGATCTTATTGTTTACACAGTTAGTTGAAATGTCCATTCAGGTTTCATGAGCAAAATATGAAACCTATTTAAAATGTAGTTTAAATGGTATCGTCAGACAGCCAGCTTAGCTAATTAGAAATGCTAGCTCGGCTGGCTAGCTCGCTAAGATGGCGAACCAATATGTACTGCAGACAGTTTGCGTTTGTTTAGTTAAATTTCGTTAGAATTTGAAGGAAAAAAAATTACAATTATTTATATATTTTAAAGAAGTTATCTTAAGTAATGTAAGCAAGATGTTGTAACTAGCTCTACTTGGTTTTGGCTCTTTTTTTGCTACGCTAGCTAATAATAGAGTTGGCTTGCCTTGCGGGTGAGATTTGTAAAGCCTTGTTTTGTTTTAAAGGAATTTACAGATTATTTATTGAAAGAAAACTTTAAATATTTACTTATGCAAACCAGCTGGACTCTTTTCATGTGGTAGTCTTTAGGTATTTGAGTCCCTGAGCTTTCAATAATAGCAAAACACAATTCAGGTTTTCACTTTCTTTGCGTTTGTATTCATGATTTATGAGCCATGAGTTATTGGTTTGGCTTCTTCCTATGCAAACTCTTAGATCTGTATTAAATGTTTCGTTCCTTCATGCTACGTTTCTGCCTTTCATTCTTGGAAATCTGCATTGTGGAAGTTAATCCATGCTTCTGAATGTACTGGTTTCTGTGGAATGCAGGAAGAGAAAGTAAAGTGATTGGGTGTGATTTTGATTTGGGATCCGTGTTGAGTTGGCAGTCTCCGGGTAACAGGCTGAAGCCAAGTTGCCAAATCTTTTTAGGAGAAAGAAGTTGATGCATGCTGAAAATATTGCTGCAAGTCGCCAGATGGCGCAATACATGCTAGTTGCATATTAATGAATCGTCATTCTCATTTGCATGTTAAAAGCATAGTTTATGAAGTAGGAATATTTTCTGAGGACAATACAAGTGAATGTAGATTTATTGGAATAGAAAACAGACCCCCCAGAGTCCTCACCTCGTGTCTTCCTCAAATCCTGTGTGGCCTCTGGCTGGTTAGGGGGAAATAAATGATGGATCTCTCGAGAATGAAAAGTGATTCGTTCTCTTGTTTTTCCTGGAAATTGAGAGCCAACTGTGGACTAAATTCTGATGTTGAAAGGGAAGCTCTATCAGTGGTATTTTCAGTTTCATGATGATTCACTTGATGTGTATGGGTATTCAGGCAGCGATACAGGGCAAAAGCGAGATAATGAATTTCCTTGAAGTTTCAGTGCAAGTCCCAAATAATAAGTCCCATTAATAATATACTTTAAAAGTGGGAAAGGACAGCGAAATACCGTAAGCCTATTTTAACTTGACTTCATACTAAGTGTTTTATCTGCTCACAAGTGAGTCAAAAACACTGTAATGACCAATCATTTAATCAGTGGTTAATAATTGCTCGTGTTCTGAGAGGACCCAAATTTGCTTAAAGTTCTACATCCATCGACAGGAGTAAAATTGTATTGCAGTGGGTTTTGGGTAGATGATTTTTTTCTCTCTTTGAAGTGGTTAAACAAATAGATTTAAATATTTTTAAAGATATTCAAATATTAAATGCGTCCACAAGTCATGTCTCTCTTTTCAGACACTTTCTCTGTCTGAAGATAAACAATTCATAACCTGCATTCACAGACCATTTTATCTCCCAGGTGTTCTCAGATGTGCCACATCATCAGGTGTGTGTGTGCGTGTGCGTGCGTGTGTGTTTCCTCACAGCTGTCCAGGATTGCATTCCTTCAGTCTGATTTCTGTGTTGCACTTTTCCCCTTGCTCACCTTTTTTGTTGTTCAGTTCATGATTCCCACTATCTCAGCACTCATACACCGTGACCTACATACAGTCGGCCAAAGGGACCTTACATAATTTGACTAAGTTTATTTGATCAAGGTAGGTCCATGCATGTCTAATTTGGCGTTCACTATTTTGAGTATACAACAATGGTTCCATTTGCGTGTTCCTCCTTCTTGTTAAACAGCTGTTCATTTCCCTGTTGGTTTAAATATAAGCTCCATCTCTGACGTCACTTGTTTAGCTGGATTCAGATATTTGACGTCCGTGTAGGTGTGGTGCCGTTTTCATGCTGCACAGAGCACACTGGCACGTAGAGCCGGTACTTGGGAGGGGTGTGTTTAAGTTTCTTTTCCCATTGCTTTTGGGGGAGAAACAGAAAGTTAAGCCTGGTCATGTGTGGGTCATAAAAGAGGCTGGTATCTTGTTTCTGGTTGGTGTTGGCTTGCTTAGGGAGGAGGTGACGTGGGAAACCACAAGCTTAAGAGAGCGTCTGGATTTAAACACTGAGCATTAATGCTAAAAGGAGCACATTGACAGCCTTTGACTCGTATATAAGCAGATCTGTATAGCTTGGAAAGGGATGGGAATTGGCAGGTTTGCAGTGACTCTCAATTCTTGATGTCATGAGGTATAGTCAAGCTCCTATGATTCTTTCTCCTTAATGGGTTTAGTGGATGTCTAGAGCTGAAACATCCTTGATTAGTTGCCCTTTTTCTGTTCTTTTCATTCAAAGTAATTTTATTATTTTACCCCATTACTGTTCCAGGTGACTAAAGAAATCCAATCTAATGATTCAAAGGTGATGATGAGCCATTTGCTTTTTACAATACTGGATATTGTGTGTGGATGTGTGTGCCAGACAGACAGTTATTCACCCAAATTGGAGTTGCATCATGGTCATTTTAAGCAAAGAAAGAGAGAGGCTTGTGAACATACTTTACTAGTTAGGTGAACACACGTCTATGTCCCAGTATCTGGACCTTATACTGACTTGCATATTTATCTGCAGAAGTCTTTCCAAAAGCACAAGACAGGCTCAATGACTTCTTTTATATGCCATGGAAATAAAATACTCTTGGAAACAGGAAGAAGGCCATTTATTCCCTTTCCAGATTCTTCCAGCAGTATTTTTTGGAAGCCAGTGACAAGAGCAAGATGGAGTGAGTACAAGCGCTTAGGAAATTGCCATGTCCAACTGTGGATGTGGAAGTTTGGCTTGGTGTCCTGACGTGACCCTGCGCTGACAGAGGCCTCATTTTGACATGCAAGCATTTGCTTAAGGGGTGTGAGGAAGAGAAGGAGAGAAGGAAATCTGGGAAGAGCAGAGAGTGAGAGGGATTGAGAGTGAATGAGATTGAGATCAACAGTGCTAAAAGCACCAATAATAATAAGGGTTTCGGGTTTTTTGTTTAAAAAAAAAAACAAACAAGTGAGTGAAAAACTACACGATTGTAGTCTGTGTACTCAGTATTACGTTGCATTCAAAATGATGACCCTTTTTGTGTTTAACAGAATAACACACAAGTCAAAAGATTGAAGACCACTCTAGAAGCTATTGGAGAAGTGGATTATGGCGAAGAAGAACAGTCACAAGGGTAAGTTGTATAACATTATTCTGCGCAGTCAGTTTCCATTTGTTTTTGTTTTTTTTTGTGTACCCTGTTCCCAAAACCCTCAATAGCTATGTAATTTCTCTGAATTTAGTCTGTCCTTTTCCTGTAGTGTAGTATAATGTGTGGGACGCTAGGTTATTAATAGTCATGGGGCAGGAGGGACCTAGGTGGTGTGCTGAGGCATGTTGCTCATTTTGTCTGTGATCTCCAAGGGCATCGACATTCTTTTCTCTGTGCAAACAACTTTGACATGTTACCTTGCATGTCAGCACTCTGTATTATCTTCATGGCCCTGACTGCCTTGATATGTGCTCCACTGTTCGTCTCCACAGAAATTATAAAGATTTATCTCTCACCTCCATTTAATTAGTGCCTATATTTTGCTCGTAATCCTTCAGCCATAAGGGGTCTTATGTTGGTAGAGTTGAGAGCTGGGACACAGGCAAAAGCTTTTTACTAGGTTAATGCAAGAAACAAGGAAATCAAATATCAACTGACACAGTGTACCAATTTAAATGTTGACAATTACACTGGACTACCATGGAGACCTTTTTTACGACAATGATGAAGCATGCTAGTTAACATGGAAACGCATGCAATGAATTGATAGTGGTGATAAAATGGAGAGCTGCACATATGGACTATAAACCAAGGACAGTAATTCCTCTTTTATTACTTTCCCCATGATCTGAAACATTCATGTGGTCTTCCAGTACTTAGTAGTATGACTAAAGTATTAATATCACCTAACTTTCTTCTGGAGTTCTTACCACCCTGTTCACCCCCCCCCCAACAAAACCACTTCTACACCGGAAACGCTATCAATTAGCTGATTAGTTGAATCAAAGAAAATGCAAATGTGCAGGACAAGCAGATATATGGAAACAACAATGCGAATGGGCTTTGCATATTACATAAGTGGACAAATCAATAGCCAATTTTTTTCTAGTCATACATGCCTGGCAGACAGGTAGTTTAACTAACAAAAAAAACACCCCTCATTGACTTGTACAAGCACTTAATGTATAGGCTATTTTTAAAAGAAATACTTGTAATAGCTGCTATGCACCTTGAAACAGTACTATACACTGATTATTCCAAAGTGCAATCTGGTTGACAGTAAAACAGTTTTCATTAGCCTGGTTCATTTACATACAAGGGTGACAAACAAATCTTTTAAGAATTTGAAACATCAGGGTAGAAGGAGGTTCACGGCAAAGCATCTGTAATTTTCTTGCTAGCACATGCACTCACCTTAAATTTAACTAACTGAGAGAGTATTTTCAAATTCAAATTTTATTTGTCACATACAAATTATACACAGTACAATATGTAGTGAAATGCTTAGTCCAGAATGTAAGAATAAACAAGAAGAAATAAATAAATAAGATATAAATTAATATATATAATATAATATATATAATATATATAATATAATATATATATATATATATATATATATATATATATATATATATATATATAT
>JAOUQZ010000030.1:8900899-8912542 GCA_028564935.1 Neosilurus hyrtlii
TATATATACACACACACACACACACACACACACACACAGATATATATATATATATATATATATATATAAATAACAGTACTGCAATTTCATCCCGACAAGCCTGTTTCGTGGTTTTTCTTATTTGAATAAGGTCTTCTATTTGCAAATTTGCGTTCTACGGGTTGATAGTTTCGCACCTTTTCGATGTGCAACTCGGGAGCCAATAATCGTAATTTTATCTTTTCCAAAAAAAGTCAGTAAAATATAAATGTTTCTTTTTTTAAACTGTAATGAATCAGATGTAACATCCGTTACACAGAGTTTTTCACAACCCTGAAGCCAGTGCCGCTAAGTGTCTCACTTCTTGTTCTCTACTGCAGTCAGTATATTAGCAAGCCTACTCCCCCTAAATACCTTGAGTCACAATAATGTTTTATTGTTTGTTTTCAGTGAATTTTGAAATAAAGTTTGATTAAATTTTCTTTTTCTTGTAACATCCATGATGCTTATTTTTGCTTTCATAATGAAAACAAAAAAAAGATGCATCAGTGGATATGCGTTCTGCCCTTTTTAAATACCCCATGACCTTAACTATACCCATACACAAGATTAGGGACTTATGGCTTCAACTTCTGATGTGAAACTGGTTGAAACAACTCAAACATTTTACAAATGTAATGTTCATCACAATGGAATTGCCTTATTGTAATAAATAGTACATTTTGGAGAGGGGTACAGATCTTGTTTCTTTAGTTTTTGGGCATGTTAGTAAGTTTGTTAATTTGTGACCTAACAGCCTAAGAAGAAAAAGAAGCCCAAACCCCAGCCTGAAGCTCCGGTGGATCCTGCCCCTTCTGATTCCCCTGCATCCCCGGAGGCAGTGTGTGCAGGGGCTGTTAATGGTTTCCATGCTAACGGTTCAGCTGGTGCTGATGGTGAGTCCCTGGATTCGTTGAGCGAGCAGCTGGACTCCGCTTCCTTGGACACAGCTGAGCTTGAATCAGAACCTGCAACGCCTGAGCTCTCTATGATAAGTAAGCATAGTGTGTTCATTAGTATAATTTAATGTTCTTCCTTTAGCAATGTATTGTTTCCAGACAGTCTGTGTAGCAGTAATAGGTTATGATAACCTGGATTAGCATATACCACACATTAAAGGTATGATATAATTGGTCAGCTGTCTAGGGTTTGAAAGACTTTACCCTGAGCGGATAATGCTTGAATCAAAACAATGGTTTGTCATGGTCACTTTGAGCAGGCAGCGTCCTCATTATCACACTTTAAAAATGGAAAAATAATTCATAATCAAATTTTAGTTTGCTTTTCTTTTCATATTTCAGCATAGTATATACTAAAATATACATTGATTGTAAAAATGCTGTTATGGAATGTGTTTTACTTACGTTTCCATGTAGTATATGCTAAAACTCTGAGTTTATAAAGCTACTTAAATAATTATTCGCCTCAGACTCAGTGGATGTTGCTGAATGGGGTAGTCAGTGTGATTCACCTCATCTCCAGTGAATAATTGTTATTTGTACCACACCTCTGTGAAATTGTGATTGGTTAGAAGATACAGAATAATTTTATAGAACAGCAGCTCTTATAGTGTTTGTACTGTAATTTGATTCACGTGTGTGTGTGTGACTCAATTGTATACATTTTTGTTTCTGTGGTAGCTGCTCATTCAAATGAATTTGACTGGTATTACATAATGTAATAGTAGTAAAAAAATGAGTGTTCAGGACTTTAAACTTTTCACTTTTTCTGTAATTTGATAACCGGTATTTATTTATTTATTTATTATTTTTAAGAAAGAGAAAGAAGAGGTAGCACGAAAATGACTTTGTCTGTTAGAAAGGAAGTAATAAAAGGAACTGACTTATGGATGTTCTTCGGTATTTTATTAAATATACACATATAAATAGATAAAAAGCTTGTTGTTCATTACTTTATTTAAAACTGTGGTTATTAGCTTCCATTCTGCTGACCTTCCTCTGATTGAAGTGTGTTCCATCTGTCTGTGTGAATATTTAGTGTGATAACTTTGGAAGGAAATGACAAATTTGGTGTATGGTTCCCCTTGAATAAGGTGGGATAGTATATGGGTCACCTTAACCTTGTTTCAAGATTTTAGTTGTCAATGGTCCTGCTTGGACCCCTGCAGACTATTATTTTTTTGTTTGTTTGTTTTTCTGTGGTATTAGGAATAAACCAGATTAGGATTTGCTTTTATTTGAAAGACAAATTTATATTTACTGAGTGTTAGTCATAGCCCAAGTCAGTGGTATGGGTATTAGACCTTTATTTAATGTCAGCCTGTTTCAGTAGTAGTTTGAATAACTGTCACGAGCTGCTGAGAGTTACAAATATTCATGCAACATAATAGAAACTGAAAACAGGAGTGGACTGGGCTGAAACTGAAAAAGTAAAAAGTCCACGTAAGCGATTTAAGAAACAGGTGTATCTTTTCTTCATTTGTTTCATATTTAAGTGCGTTTTTATTTACTTGCTTTTTATATAGGGGGAGAAGCAGAATCTCAACAAAGCTTAGCCCCGGCCCCAAGTCTATCTCCCCAACAAAGCATCAATAATGGAGCTCGACAGAATCAACAGAGTTCTCGAGGTAATAAATCCCGCCCAAGGCCTTCTACCAGCTCTCACAATGCAACTCTGGCTCCTCTTTTTCCAACTGACGATGGCCTTCAAGGTTCATCTGCAACCAAAAAGTTTGGTAAGACCTGCTGCCATACTATATATACCTGGTTTGTAGTTTGTTATAAAGATACAGAGGTAAAAATAACCACTTTCTTGTATAGTGCAAGCAGAGATGCACAAATAGATTTAAGAACCTGTATTGTTTGAGCTGTCGTACTGAAACCAGCACTGCCCTGCTGTCTTAGTTTATCTCTGTCTTTCAGATGTTTCAGATGCAACCTTCAGATACATACTGTCTCAGCCAATAGCAATCACTTGTATTCAGAAAGGTAGATGCCTAAAATTTTTTAACCTGACAGCTTAGCGAATAGGCAGTTAATAACTGCGTCAGACCAGGAACAGAGTGTATAATAAACAGTACAGCAGTTCTAATAGCACAGTGCTGAGCAACCAAAACGAAAAAAAGATTATGGGTTTGCATAATTTCAGTTCTATTAATAGTCTGTGTGTTTGCTTGAAGTTGATCTGCTGCTGGTAACTTGTGCACTGCTTTTTTTTCTTTTCTTTTAAACGAGAGTGCAGCACTCCTAGAAGTGCATTGAACTAACTCATAATCATTTGGTAGCAAGTTGTACAGTTTGAACTTTCTGACTGCTGACGCCATTATGCTTCAAGATTTTCCATTTTTTTTCCTGAAAAGGTTGTGAAAATGTTTTCAAGCCCAATGAGACACCAGAAAAATTGGTGCTTTTCAGTTACTCTTTCATGCACACAAACCACTGCTCTAAATTTATCCTATGTAAAATATAAGATTGGCAGAAGTGAAGAAACATGAGGCTTGGGTAGTATGAGCATGTCAGAAAGGCTTATTATAGAAATGAAACTGATTTAAGTTTTTTTTTTTTTTTTTTTATCAAGCCTCACATTCCTATAGTGTAGTTGTCACCGAATATTTAACTAAAAAGCTGCTTTTTATTATCCGGCAAACGTGTCAGATGTTTCGACTTGGATGCTTCTCAGTAGCTTTGAATGGCATTACTTCATGTATTGCCGAAATGCTTTGGTTTTGTTCTGTTCTATCTCTTTGCTTGTGTTATAAGTTTGCAAAAGTGCAACTTTCTAAGCATCAGCTCCACAAATCTTTTATATGCAAATAATCCAACATTGGCCCTAACCTATCAAATCGCATATATGCAAATATAAAATTTAGAATTTATTTGTCTTTTTTCTTTTGGCTGTTTTAAACGATACACCAACATAGACGTGCACATTTTGAAAGCCCTGCCATTTTAACCGAAAAATACTTCTGAGGTAGCTTGCGAGGCTTATTACAGCCGACAAACCTACAAAGTGCACATCTTGTTAGTAAAACAGTTCACAGTTTGTAGCTGCATAATTGGTTGCTGATGTGTCAATCTCACTATTACCTCTGCTTTAGTAATGCTAGATCAACAAACCACCATACCATACCACTCTGCACCATAATGTCTTAATGTAAATTGTACATGTATGTCTTTAATGTCAGTCCAGAAGGAGGTTATTTACAGAGCAGCTATAGTGAGAGTTTAGCTATAGAAAGATGTTCAATATTATTTATTTGGTTATAGATGCTACAGTATAGTTTGAATATTCTACACACAAAATTCTTTAATAGTTGCTATAGTGAATACAGAAAGTTTCACAGTTGTGTAAACTCACTTCCAATTAACACAGCAAGAACACAACAACAGTGCTGGAGGCTATGTACAAGTGTAGTTTTTCAGTGCCTCTACAAGGCTGGGTTGAGAAGTTCATAGGCTGACCATGATATAAAGGTCAAATTTGACTAAATGTGGTATATTTTTCAATATAGTCTCCCGTGTGTGTTCTGCCCACTTCTTCTTGGTGTTGCACTGCTTGGATCTCCATGGTATAGAAAATTGTCACTCCTTTTTAGTAAGCCTGTGAACATTTCAGCTAGTCTCTGTAAATCTAAAAGAAAAGCAACTGTACCACAAGGTTTGTTACTTCTCTAGTGATCTAGTTACTGAACAGAAGATATGTGTTGTGTTCAAGGTTGGAACTTTGCAATACGCAGGGAGTACATTTGTTTGTAAATTGCACTGTATTGGAACGACATTAATGATCGATGGGGAATGGTTAAGAATTTGGTTCCATCTCTCATTTTTGGAGTTCTTTTGGAGGAATAATTAGCTGAGTGCTGTCACAACTGTATTTTGTTTTATGGAACAGTACAACACCTTCATGACCCTTGCCTGACGTACACCAGACGACATTGTCCTTGATCTATTATTAGCTCTCACATGCAAATGCCAGAAGTGTACACCTTTTCTTTTTGTTGTGACTGTACAAAAAATGGCTAAGTGTATTTCTCTGACAAGTAGCCTGTACCATAGAGATACACTGAAAAGATTTTGGTGAAATTCCATAAATTTGTTTAAAATAAAACAAGGGAAAAATTGCAAAAAAATGTAAAACAAAACTCATCGTTGTGATGATTCGTCAACAACTGCTGTTCAGGATTTGCTCAAATCAACATGTTTGATTTGTTGGACAAATATGTGACCCGTTCCAACATAATACGGATTAAGTCGGAAATTTGACATACTGAGATATTGAAATATTCAGAAAGATAATTTAATATGCTTCATGAGAATGGACTGAGTAACATCACTTTGAATGTCGCCAATCAGGAAATGCTACTTTTCAGAAAATAGCAATTATAGTTACTGAACCTTTTTCTAATATCCACACCTGAAACTCTCTCTAAATTTTTTAAAAATAAATAAATAAACAAAAACAAACATACAAATAAATAAATAAATGTTATCCATAAACTAAACCAGGGGTCACCAGCCTTTTTGAAACTGAGAGCTACTTCATGGGTACTGAGTCATACGAAGGGCTACCGGTTTGATAGGCTTTCCTGAAATTGCACATTTGCTCAGTTTTCCTTTAGTTATAAATTATCAATAATGATTGTTGATACTCATCTATGTGAAGACACTGATCACGTTAATGATTTCTCACAATAATTATCAACAATAAAAATCAAAATTAATTTTAGACGCAGCTCACTACTGAGTTCTGCTATTTTTAGAACAGACCTGCTGAACAGGTACTGAATATGAATAACGAAATACCCTACAAGCACGAAAGTGGATTGAAAATCAGCAACGTAAGTAATTTATTTCCATTGTTTTACAACAACTTTGATATGGGACCCTTTCTTAAACAAGTATTTTAGCATGGATAGATTGTGTTTATGGATATTTGAACTTGGTCATGTGGAAGATGCTTTGAAGGATGTAAAGCTCTTACTCCAAACACTACCTTGCAACTTGATCCATATTATGCTGGAGCGGGTCACATATATTTGCTTGTGATGGGATGTATGCATGTGAGACCTGCACCTCTGTGTCTGTTTATGGTTCAGATGCTACTTCATACAATGAATGTATCTGCTATTAATGCTGACAAGTTGCTCCATGCTCCAGTGAATGAATGGGGTTTTGGGAAATACCTAAACTGCACAGTTCATTGTTTTGGAAATATCAGTTGATGTTGAGTGTGCTTAATGGAGTTTTTCCCCCCTTATTCAAAGCAGAAACATGCTGATTCTAAAATGTAAAATAAGGAAAATGTGAAAGTGAAACATACAAATAAGCAACCTTAAGGAGTTCAGAAATCAAGAACAGTGGTGGCTCAGTGGTTAAGGCTCTGAGTTAGTGATCTGAAGTTCACGGATTCGATTCCCAGTAACACCAAGCTGCCACTGTTGGGTTTATGAGCAAGGCTCTTAACCCTCAATTGCTCAGTTGTATAAAAAAATATATAAATGTAAGTTGCTCTGGATAAGAGTGTCTGCCAAATGCTGTAAATGAAGGACTGTAAAGAGTTACATATCAAATGAAACATACTCAGCTCCTGGGTAGAAATTAAAATACAGTTTTTCATGGTTTCTCATTTATAACTTACAGATAGATATCACTTCCACTTTCTCTCCTCTAAACAATACATTTTCAAGGTCTGGTTTTCTGTGGTGTGACGAATGATGGGTAGACAAATATGTTGTCCCCCAATTTCTCTTAAACTTTACTTTGAAAGCTTTAGGAGTATGCTCTTGTAAATGCCCCCAAAGAACCTCGCAGCTTGTGGTAGTGATGCAATCTTAAAGGCCTTTAGACACCAAATACAGCATTATTGTGCCCCCCATAAAGTTACGTTTTAATTATCACCCCCTCCACAGTGCTGTCTCTGTCCTTGTATGCATCTGATTTTGGACTCTGTTTCCTCTGTTCTCGTAAATGACATACTATTTACTTTATTACTCAATTTTGATCAAACAACCAATGTAAATCCAGGTTGTTGCACTCGTTACATTGGATTAACTTGTACCTGTTCATAAAATGTGTGTATACATGTTTACTGATTTGTAGGAGGCAAACAGATAGGACACAGTCAAAGGTTTTGAAGCAATGAGACCAGGTGTTGGTGTGCTTCTGTTATTCACCATGTACCTCAGCCAGGAGACTGTAGTGCTCTCATGGGTATCAGAGAGAGGGAGAGTATACACTGCGCTCCAGCAAGCATCAGAAAGGAGTACACATGAAGGAAGTAGTTCATTTAGCAGCGCCTACACAGTTTGTCAACAGACAGTCACCCCTCCCAGCCCCCTGGGCGCATTACACAAGGAATCTGTGCATCACAACAGGTATTCAAATGTCTCTCAAGGGTACTATCTCTAACTCTGTGGCTAAATCTATGTACCTTTTAATTGTGGCTTTTTGTGTGTAGCCGATTTGAGTCCCTGCCTGGTATTGTAAACAGACCTGACTTCCATCTGGGCCTATGTATCCTTGTGGACCAGTCATGTTACTCCCTCTCCTGCCTCTCATGCATTCTTTTAGCTTTTAGTTTAAATGTGTTATGTTGCTACATGCATAGAGTTATGCTGTCAGTATAACAAGATTTTAGTCACATCTATCTTTTAAATGCCAATAATTATGTATCAGTTTATTCAGATCTTTACCTGTATACCTGCTCAAACATGCAGATATTAAATCAGCCAGTCATGTGACAGGAATGCAGTGGAGAGTATCAAGCAGATACAGGACAAGAGCTTCAAGTAATATGCATGCTAAGCATCAGATTGTGAAGAAAAAAATTCAGTACATAGTTGGCATGGTGGTTGTAGGCTGCTGATGTACTGAGATTCAGCCTTTTAAGTTTACACACGGTGCAAGGCAAAAAAAAAAAATGGTTCTACTCCTCAGCCAAGATAAGTCTGCATAATAAAACTTGTAGATGTTAGTCATATGAATGACTTGTAGTTTAATGTTTTCTTCCATGTGTTTCTCTTGCTTTCATTCTCAGCATCGAACATCGATCGCTCAGTGAAGGATCTCCAGCGGTGTACAGCATCTCTGACACGGTATAGAGTGGTAGTAAAGGAGGAGATGGATACCTCTATCAAGAGGATGAAACAGACATTTGCTGAGTTACAGAGCTGGTAAATCCTTTCTACACATACCCACAAAAGACTGGCAAGGACAGGGATCTGTCATGTTCTTTGATTTTGAACTGTACTGAAGTTCACAATGATTTCTAACTTGCTATGCTGTCTGTGGTCAAACGTTAAATTAAAACGAACCTTTTTTAAAATGCACAACCCATTTGTTTTTGGGTCATGTCAAGATGTCAGGTTAACCATTAGTACACAACAACATTTAATAACTGACTAGCCCGTAATGAGAAAGTTTCTAGCCTTTTGATTCAGTTTTTTTTCTTTCTCAAATGCAGAATGTTATTAATGCTACAGATCAATTGTATGTATGATCGCTTTGACAGGCGAGCTGTTTACTACTGATTAGTTAGACGTTATTGTCTGCTCTTGCTGAAAAACTAAAGTATCTTGTGTATACATTAAGTTAATAGTGATCTTAGAAGCTGTATGTATGCACCTTGTTTTTTTCTAAAACTCGAAGACTAATATTTACAACATTGGCAGGGTTAAATATTGGTTGTCCTGTTCAAATACCTGGCCTTCTAGTTGCCTTCAGAGTTGTAAGGAATGCAAATGAAACATTTAACAGAACTTGTAAAAGTACTAAATGTAAGAATTTGAGTTTAAAACATTAATATAAATTATTAAAAGGATGTGAAGAAATAACAAATCCGACATATTGAAGACATCTATGCATTGTGTTGCAGAGATATCTACTGAAGTTAGTGTTCTTCCCAGCTAGCCCCTCGACAGAATGGGGCTTTTTGTCTTATAATACCCCTTTATTTCTTAAAAGGTGAAAGTGAGTCACTTTTGCATTCAGACTAACATGAGAGATTAAAGATGTCAGTAAGTTGTTACAGACACATGGCAAGATGAAAGTAGTTTAAAAAAACCCATGACATTACTGACACTGTTAATATATTTAACACTGTGGACACCAACAGTTACTGAAGATATCCTGTGCTGTTTATTTGGAATATAGAGTTTTAATTGAACATATGGACAATTCGCACATGTAACAGCACTATTTTTCAACCTTCAGACCAATGGGCATCAAGGATGTTGCCATCACGCAATATCTACCTGTCCACAGTTCTAACTCAAAAAAAAAACCCATCTCCGATCATCATTTTTGTTGTGACTCTTGGTACTGTGTAACTACACAAGCATATCGATTTTCGTTGCAGTGTGATATCCAATATAGTCACCAAAGCTGCCTTCTTGAATTTGAAGTTCCGTGCGGTAACTTAAATGCCATTACCATTCACCATCTTTTTGGTGCCCATTCTGGGACCAGGCATACCTTTTTGTAATGAGGCACATTGGCTGAGGGGCATTGCCTGCTTTGCAGGGCTATTTTAAGCATGTAGAAAATTGTATCATAGAAATGCAACACAATCTCTTACTTACAGGATCCCTCACTATATTGTAACCTGCAGTGGCTGTCTGACACACAGTGACTGTTGATGCAGCCCTGAGGCAGGTTTACTTAGCTTTATCATAAATTTATAAGCATTGAGGGAACAGTGTGTCTTCAGAACAGAACCAGTGATAGTAGAATTGCTCACTACCTTGAATACTTGTTTATAATAGTGACAAAATGCAGCACTCTTTTATCTTTCCCTGTCACAGTCTTATGGATCGAGAGGTGGCTCTGTTGGCTGAGATGGATAAAGTCAAAGCGGAAGCCAGTGAGTATATACTTTTTATCTTTTTTGTTCTCTTCTTTGACTTTGTGCATTAGTACTGATGCATTAAAAATAAAATTATTTACTGAAACAGAAATCCTAAGCACTTTGTTTGGCAGAATTCTTTTGAACTTGGTTAGAAAAGAAAACCCTACCAGGCATTAACTCTCAACATCACTGAACATTTCAGCTGAAAGGTACTGTTAGGCCATCTAGCAGTCCAGGTGAGTCAGTCAGTACTATTGGTCAGTGGCTTAGAATACTATCAATCGAAAATCCTGTTATAGATGAGATTGACAATACTCGGCGAGGAGTCAGTGTACCTGGTGACTTGGCATTTTAGACAGCCAGTGGATGCTCTATAAATCCAATGATGCAAAGCAAGTTTGATAAGTGCCTCCAGGTAGGCAAATCTGATGCATACTTACTTTCTTGTCAAGAACTGTGCTTGGCACCAGTGTAATGGACCTCCTGGTGAAAACACTCTGGAATCATGCTTTCTCTTAGCCCTTATGCTCTAGAGCACACATGGGTCAACACCTGACAAAACCCATTAATGGTTCTGCACTGCTGAACTACAGTCAGTCACTTCCAGGCATTTTCTTCTCACCATCTGGACTGTGCTATGGACAGTAACGGAAATTAACACGAGCAGCAATATTTAAAAATGAAGACAAGATTTATTCAGTGCTACTAAAGATCCTGTCCAGCACACAAATTCCAGTTTATATGACTCGGGTGTGTGTTGGTCAGGGGGCAGTGGTAGCTGTGCAGGAATGCCTACCTCACAAGGAGTCCATTCTCCTGGTCTTTGCCCTGGGAAACACTATCAGGTATCATGCTTCCCTCAATGACTCTTTTGTACGTGTGTGTAGTGAGGGAAAAGAGCAGCCTACAGCAATCTGGCTTTTAGCTTCTGTATTCGACTCTCTCCTTTCGTTTCTCTTGCTCTCTTTCCTAGTCCTTTTCATTAAAAAAAAAAATCCTTTGTGCGTCTTCCTACCTGCTGGATAAGTGTCTCAGTGTGGGTAATGGGCATTGCTTGAGAGCTCATCTTATTCTAGTCCTTCCCCATACAACAGTTTCTCAGCCACTTTTGTCTGAATACTAAGTGTTCATTCATCGAAAGATTCTCCACACATTACTTTAAGTACTCCAGATTCCTTCTACAGTATTAAATGGCATAATGGATGGAGGTCTTTCCAGTCTTTCAGTACTCCAAACTCTCTTCAAATGATCAAATGAAAAGAATGAGAATCAGTGTGGAATGCATTGGGAGTGTGTAAATTATAAACAAAATACAAGGGGTGCCGGAAAAAAATCGATTCACGTCTGAATCGCAATTCTTATTTATTAGCATTATGAATCGGTTCAAATTTTCAAGAATCGATTTTTAAGATCACGTTTTCAAGAATTTCCAACCTTACTCTCAACACGTACTGTTTGTCCACACATGGCCTCCGTCGTGAATTGTTCCAGTGAGTGTAGGGTACAGAACTAGCGTGTTTTCCCGATAATAAGACCTACCCCGAAAATAAGCTCTAGCTAAATCCATATTTTCTTCACACCTCCCCTCATTTTCTGTGAATGAATGCACCATTTACAGCAGCACCACGGAGGAGTGACAGAAAAAGAGGAAGTTAAGAGGGAAAAATATGGTAAGTAAAGTATTGTAAAACAGGACTGAGGGGCATGATGGGGATAAAAGCAGGACTGGGGGAGCATAACAGTGATCATTTTATTTACCGGTATTATCTTCTATCTTCTGCCTATTATCTAGGCAGAGTTTTGTGTTCACACTTACCTGTT
>JAOUQZ010000030.1:8927534-8952278 GCA_028564935.1 Neosilurus hyrtlii
CGCCCGAGCTGGGAATCGAACCCAGGACCTTCTTGCTGTGAGGCGGATGTGCTAACCACTACACCACCGTGCCGCCCAGCTGTAGTTATTTTACTTGTCATTCATAATTAATTTTTTTCTATATTAATAAAGTTCAGTTGAGTTTCAGCAAGAAAAAAAACCCTATATATATATATATATATATATATGTGTGTGTGTGTGTGTGTGTGTGTGTGTTTGAGATAATGTTAATTTTTGTTAATTAAACTTTCCTGAGTGGTGAGAATGTTTTCTGATCACGTGACTTGTTGCAGAAGCCAGTGGAAAGTTGGCTGAGTACACGCCGCGACCCTAATTAGGATTAAACGGTTCAGAAAATTTAATAAATTACACCAGGGCCAGGTATACACAAGAAAGGGGGGAAGGCAGGATATATTTATTAATAATAATAATAAGGTTTTAACAATCAGTGCAAACATAAGCAACTCACAGGCACTAAGTTCAGATACGTAATATTGGTTACACAGTTTCTATGTATATTTTGGATATTGTGTCAAATATAATCAGAGAAACACGGTATTCGGTATCAGGTACATATTTTATCATCAGAATTTCTTGGATGTATTTTTAAATAGATTTTTTTTCTCCAAACAGGTTTCCTAAGGATGAAGCAAGAAGACTGCTGTGGGTCCAAGCAGTTCGACGGGATAATGGTGGCAAACTGTGGCAGCCACACCAGAGGGATGTTCTCTGTTCCCTTCATTTCAGTCATGAACAGTTTGACAGGACTGGTCAGACCGTTCGTCTACGTTCAGATGCTGTCCCCCATATCTTTCCTGCCTTCCCTCCTGATCTTCAGGTATAATCAAACTCAAAACAACAGGGTATGTGGTGTATTTTGAGGCACTACCGGTGTATGAGGTGGTCAGCTTTTGTGTTAGTCACATGCAAAGGAAGAACATCAGGCATTTTAAAAATGCAAGTTATATTTATCTTACCTTATTGTTCTGAATTGTAACTGCAGCTGAAAGAAGAGTTCAAAAGAAGCACGCCGAAAAGACCCTTAAAAACCGAAGATGGAAAACAGACGACTTCAGGCAGCGTTATTACGAAGGTAATATTTTATAATATTTTTATAACATACATGATTTTAAAAGCATTACTTTGCATGCTGGGTGCACATTAATAAAGGAAAGGCACACAATACATATACAGACCCTTATAAAGAAACAGGCTGTATAAGAATTAATTTGCCCCAATATAACCTTTAACTTTTGAAACTTTAAATAAAATGTTAAAAAAAATTACTTGGCAGCATCACTAACGATCAGGTGAACTGATATTAACAACGATTTAATGAACCAGGACACTTTAAACTTCCTGCTCTCCGAATGCTTCCGAACGCTCTTGTTAACATTTAGCAGAGTTTAGTTTGTTAGACTCTGTCTTTGTCAAACAGCAGGACAAATAGAACAAACAGCAGGACCGACAGAAGATGTTCCTGTCCAAGCATTACCTCATAATTTGTTTGTCATTTGTATCTACTTTAAAAATATCATTCTTTGAGGTGTTCCTTTTAATACAGCAATTTTGATACCAAAAACATACCTTATCTAGCTAGTACGGTTATCGAGTTATTGAAGTTTTTACATTTTACAACTAGCAGAGATCAGACATTACAAAAGAACAAAATTGTCATTGTTTATGTCATTATGATGTGGCCTTCTGTGAGGTCTGCGCCTTGTCCATAAGTATCATGAGATCCTGCTGCTAGAAGATGTAAAAGCACATCTGGTATGATTTTGAAGGTGAGTTTCTTTGCATACATATAGTGTCTTTTGTTATGTTAACATACAGTGCAGTCTCTGATTATGATTGACCTTCATCAACATTTCAAGGTCATAGTCAATCAAATCAAAGGTCAAATTTGACCTTTTTGAAGGTTTATGGCTGTTTATTCTTAGCTTGTAGCTTATTTATTCCCATTTTATTGCTCTGTTTTCATGCTAGGTATATTGATATACCACTGTGTACATTCATGGTGACTTTAATTTACTCTTCAAGGACACAGCAATTAAAACAGGAGAAATTTGGCGTTTTAAAGGTTTTTTACCTATTAAATCCTTGTTTTTTGTTCTGTTTTCAGGTATATAGTTATATAACCATGTACATTCAAATCATTTCATTTATTCTTCAAGGTCAACTGAAAATTGTCCAAAAAAATGTGTTATTGCTTTTGTTACCTAAAATGTCCCAAGCATTGCCAAAACAACCAAATTAGCATGTATTGCCTGTAATTTAATTGAATGCTATGTCACAAAGCATTTCTAAAAATATTTAGGTAGAAAAGTCATCTTAAAAAATAAAACTTTAATAAATACCCACCTACATATGTAAAAATGCAAATAAAAACATTTCACACTTTTTATTGTTTTAGGTGTTTTAAGCAGAAAAAATAGAACATTTTTCTTTTTTTTTTAGTGCAAATCATGTCAAATATGTCGTATTGAAAAATAATTGTGAAAAAAACCTTTTCTATTACTCACAAGCAAAATTAATGGCATGCACAGTTAAAAAAATTGTTATAGATTTTTTTTATTTTATCAAAATCTTGTGGATAAAAAAATTAGGCGAAGGTATATACTTGTGTATACAGTGTAACCAACTGAAAAAAATCAAATGTTACCGAGAGTGTATTCATTTTCAGAAGCTTCAATACATTAGTTACCAAGGGGGGAAAAAATCATACACTTGCACGAAACTTTGATTTTTTTATTTTTTGAATTGGCTTAATTTTTTTTTTTTTACCCTATATTTAGAAAAAGTGATAGTTTATAATTGTAATATTATATTATAATATTCCTGTTTGTTTACATTACACATGCTTTCATGATGCCTGTAGAAACATGGCGCCTGTCTTTACTCTCCTTGGCCAGTGGTAAAGCATGAGCATGGCACCTCTATTCAGTACAGCTCTATAGTATGTACTGTGAGCCCAGGCCTTTTGTGTTGGCACTTTGTGTGAAGCGTTTAAATTCACATCCACATTTTCACAGTGTTTAAACATCTTTGTAAGTATAATGTTCACTTAGTGGTTTAGTATAATCATTTGAATGTTGATGAGACGATGTTGAAGATGAGATGTTTTTTATTTACACCCTCTTATCATGTACAGGACAGAGTAACATTTACAGAATCTGTGATTTATAATTCAGTTCAAAACCAATATCTGAAATTATGATATTTCTGGACTGGCACTCCATGGCAGGTGCCGCTGTAACAAGATATTCTATATTACTCACTTCACCTGTCAGAGGTCATAATGTGTGTGTTAATGCTGGTCGGTGTACATTGATTGGAATGGGTGTGTAGTGAGTAACACGAGGATCTTGTATTATTTTGCAGATGATGATGATGATGGAGGAGGGGGTGATAAGAGACATGTTCAAAAGCTACAACAGATACCCTGTTCCTGTGTCTGCCTCCATCACTACTGAGAAAGGAACTGGGTCGAACACCATGAGCCAGAGCTTCACCATAAGCACTGGTAAGATTATGAAGTTACCTTATTTTTAACTTACTAAGTTTATTATTTAAACTATTTATTTATTTAATTATTTAATACGTATTTCCAAATTAAACAGTGATTATAGTGTGCAAGATACATGTGTATATATATTTTTACGTGTATTAAACCTAAGGGCGATATAATAATCAAGGAAAGTAATATAAATGTTTGTTTATAAAGTGCAAGTGCACTCAGTGCTGCAGCACATGCACGCAATATATATTTTTCCCATCTTTTTTTTCATTTAATGGGTTGCCTGTGTAGGCACCTGAGAGCAAACGTGACAACAAAATCAAGCTCATGGCTTTACGGCAGGGGTGTTAAACTCCTTTTCACTGAGGGCTACATCACTAAATTTAAAGGTGATCGAGGGCTGAACATCTATTCTGAAAGGGCAGCCATGAAATCTGCATGACATTATGATTCATTTAGGCATTTCTCCTTTTTTCCTTTATTGTTTTGCATTTTCTGACAATGCTTAATTTCAACAAGCTAGCATGCAATCTTTCCTGAGTCACAACTAATTAGCTGTTTATTTGAAATAGGCTGCTGCCACCCAGTGGAAGGATGATGAATTGGGTTTCATGGTAATGCTTGAGTTGGCAGGACGGATTTGACCCTTTGGCCTTGAGTTTGACACCTGTGCTTTGACATTTGCATAAGTATGGAGCTCTGGAGCTTCGCTACAGAAGAAATCCATGAGACTACAGAAAAATTTAGGATTTCCATTTACATGTCAGAAGTACAGTGTCATTGCAATCTTAGCGGTCATCATTCATAATGAAAGCATATTAAGGCTATTCAGTCATTTCTATAATAAAACGAGCCTAATTTCATTTTCTTTCATTGTAGATGTTTACAAATTTTTTTTTTAATTCACTCTAAACAGCAAATCTCCAAATTTTTCACTAATACCTAATGTTCTTTATACTCAAATGTACATGTATTTTTATTTTTTTAATTTAATTATTATTTCTTTTTTTTGCATTTCCCCCCCTTCCTCCCTAATTTAGTTGTATCCCATTCCCACCGGTCAAGTATTGCCTTCCCTATTACACGACCACCATCAATCAGGGAGGGGTGTAAACATGCCTCCTCCGTGACATGCAATGCTGCCACCTGCCTTTTTTCGAACTGCTGCGTATGTGTATGTCAGAGGAAAAGTGCTATCCGACCTCTCGTACGAATGAGCTCACAGACACCCATGATTGGCTGGTGATCGCTGTGAGTGACAGGGAAGTGAGCGTATGCCATCCCTCGCTCCGATGAGAGCTCGGCCAATTAGCTACCATGGACTCCCAGTCATGGATGGGTGTGGCATCAATCTGGATTTGAACTTGCGATCTCCAGGTTAAGTGTACATCTTAAGTGCCAATGGTCTATAAGTCACCAAACATTTTCATGGCACAGCTGATTTACAGACCTAAGACACAGCTGTAAAGCAATAAAATGGAAAACAGTTGGTGAAAGAACACCTAATCACACACTGTGCTAATTTTTCCACTAATACAATTTAGCTACCATGGACATACATGAACTCATGCTTCTTTATAGGGAGATGCTTATTGTCCTACTTATCTAGCTAGTCTATTTGGTCTTAATTAAAACATTTCCAGAATTATTTTTGTAAATACATCTCTCTCCCTCTCTTTCTCTCTCTCTCTCTCTATCTCTCTCTCTTTCTCTCTCTCTCTATCTCTTTCTTTTCAGAGTGGAGTCAATGTGATGGTGACAGAGGTGTTCGATTACGCTTTAGGCAGCACTGGAATCTTCAGTGTAATGAAAATGCTTGGAGAAAGTTGGTGTGTCTGGGACCCTGTATAAACACACATGGAGAGTAAGAGTTAGTGCATGCATACCCAAAATGCACAGTGTATGTGTAGAGAGTATCACCTGTGCACCTTCAGATACATTTGAACTAAATAACGCAAATTTACAATAAACACACATGCTAGCCATGTACAGTACGTATAACTTAAAGAATTAAGACACATTGCAACCCTTTTCAATTATTTTACACTGTTTCCTAAGATGCGTCTGTAAAGTTGGTGGGTTTTATTAATAATTTTTTTTTAACATGTGGTTTTTGCTTGGCGTAAAAACCAGGTAGGCAGATATAAGAGGTGTGACTTTAAATGTATTTATGCAAATAGGTTTGCTCTAACTGGTTAACAGAATTGTGGGTGCGGATGACCAGGTTGTGTGTGCACTGTGCACTCATTTGTTGGTTCTGGATCTGGACCCAGATGCTGTGCTACCTGGACCTGGACCTATAGCTCATGAATTACTGAGTCCCAGTGTTTCTATTTTTAACCAATGAAACATTTTACCTTTAGTGATCGTATTCATGTAAACATTAACTGGTATTAGCATCCATGTTTCTGTTTCCTAGAAGAAGTGGTCTCAAGACAAACTACCACTTGAAAGCCAAGGATTTTGTGTACATGACTTCCCACATTGTAATCACAAGGTCATGAGTTCAAGTAAAAGGCAGTAATATATAATTTTATAGAGTAATATAATTTTAATGGTGAATTAACTAATAGCGTTAATGAGCGCTCACACGGTACTGAACATTGGCCCTAAGTGTGACTAATCATATATTCGATGATTCTCTTGATTTTGTTCCTGCTCATACCAATGTTCTTCTGATGTTGCTCCCAATTTTTTCTCAAAATTTTATACCAATTTTGCACTGATTACTACAGATGTGTACCTATGTTCACTAATGTTCACTGTTACTGGTGTGTGTCAGTGGTCTTTAGGTTCACCCCCCATGTTACCCCGATGTAAGATCGGAAATATGATTAGGTCAAATATGGATCATGATTGGCATTGTGTGAGTGCATCTTTTAATGGCATTGTGAATCATGCAGCAAGCAACACAAATAACTTCCTAGAAAATTAGCATAGATCCATTCCCTCAGCTTTTAGTACATTTCCCACACCTGTAGTTTACCACAGACAATTGGTATTGAACCCTCTCAAGGAGCAATTTTGTTGCTAGTCCTGTGCTGTACTAGTTTTTTTTTCTAGCCGTGTTCTGCTGTCTGTCGCTGTGATTTTCTATCAAAAACAAATTAAATCCACTCAGGTCTTCTGTTCTTTGAGGCTAAGGGTTAATTTAAGGTCATGTGCTGCCTTATGCAGCCGACAACAGAGCCTTGACTCACTTGATCATTCATGCCAATTTCTGATCTAGGCTGTCAAAAATATACTGACTGGTTTGTCCTACTTCAGAGTCTGTATTTACACAAGCATTAAAAAAAGGAACTATTCATAATATATCCCCTTTAACACACATCTCCTCTAATGGCAGGCTGCTTAGTAGCCACGCCCCTTCTGGAGTACGAAGAGCGGTCATCAGAGACAGCATGGGGCATCAGTACCTTGAGGTATTCATGGCTGTCCATCATAGAGCACTAATTTACTAATTTACTAGTGTATGACATTTATTTTAAAGCTTGGGTGAATTTTTACTTCAGGTATGGGGCTGCAATGGACTGGAGAAAAGCTTGGACCTCACGGCCCTGAACAAACATGGAAAGGTCTATGAAGACGGTATGGAGGCACAAAACAGCTCATCTCCTGTTTTATTGTTATGCTGAAGTTATTCATTTGAGCTATTGCCATTTAATTGTTTGTCTTTGTATGTAGCACAGTTTGGCTGTTTAGTTTGGGCACCATGTGAGGAAAGGTTACTTTACGTAGCAGAAAAGAGGGAGGAGCCATCAGTCAATAACAGTGGAAGTTTGGGTGTGCTTGAAGAAGGGGTATGTAGACTTAAAAATATATACTTCCTTCTATAATGTATGGATATTTTTTGTCACCAACATCATCTAATATGGAGCTGGTTACAATGACAATCTGAATTTAATTAAGCATAAACTGGCATCCTGTCACTAGGGTAGGCTGTATTTCATATACAGAACTTCTTTCTCTCATGTGTGTGTGTGTGCGCGTGCGTGCATGTGTGTGTGTGCTTATTTCAGAATAAGAATGTGTATGTGGAAGATTGGGGTGAGGGTCTGGTTAGTAAAAGTGCCCCAGTGTTGTGTGTAGCAAATCTTACTAAAGGAGAAGTGACCGTGTGCCCTGGAGTCCCACCTCACGTGTCACCTGGACAGGTAAACCACCTCTACCGCTAATTTATGATGACGATGATGATTATTATTATTTTTATTGTTCTTGTTGTTGTTATTATTACTTATATTAATATTCATATCATTAGATCAGGAATTCTCAGTCGCTGTCCCATACAGATTTTGATACTGACAAAATTACATGCATGAATGAACACAGATGCAGATGCTCATGATATTCAGGCAATGGGAGATTTCTTTTGAGTAGGGAGATGGTGAGAAGCAGTAACATAAAGAAGGCTTTGAATAAATAATTATAAGTTCATTGTTAGCAATTGTCAGATTTAAATATTAAGTATTATCCACAAAATCCTTATGTTTTGTAAATAGCAGTCAGGCTACACTTAATCATTATAAAATAAACCCAACATACTGATCATCTATAAAAGCTGATAAGTTGGATCAGGTGTGTTTGGATATGCAAAACTGGCATTAAGAATAGATTTTTAAAAATGATTTTACCATCACACAGGCCTTGTGGACAGGAGACGGCAAGGCTGTAATCTTTGTAGGCTGGTGGCACGAACCCTTCCGACTGGGCCTGAAGTTCTGCTCCAATCGCAGGTGAGGGAGCAGAGGTCACCATGCTAACAAGAGTTGCCGTATTTCTGTAGATGCTGTTTATTAATGAGATTCACCTTTTCCCAGATCGGCAGTCTTCGCAGTTGACTTGAAAGGGAACTGTGGTAAGGGATTTACTGTCTTGAACTGTATATATACAGTGGTAGTCAGAAGTTTGTGTACACTCGTCATGGACATGAATGTAATGGCAGTAGTGGTCTTTTCTTTAAAATGTTCTTTTTTTTGGGGGCAGAATCATTGTGCAAAAAGTCTTGGTAGAAAAAATTCAGAAAGAATTCTGTCCTCAGGTTTTCATTATATTTTAGGCTTTCTGAAATCATCCCAGGATCAAAATTATATGGACTGGGTCAATAATATGCATGCAGAACACGTTTGCCATAGTAAGTTTAATTTTCACTAGATGATGGTAGCCGTCAGCAAGCTCTCCATTAAAGATGTTATTCGTCCATGGTGTATAAAAACTTCTGACCTCAACTGTATGTAGAGTCGTAATCAAGACATTTCTTTTTTACATACATTTTCCATTTTTGGGCTCTCTGATTGACTTTTGACCCACATTAGAACTCCTGTCATGTGATTCTGGCTCGGTGATGAGTCCTCGGTTGAGTCCAAATTCTCTCTGGTTGATCTATCTGCAGGGACAAGTCTTCGGCCCACATCACCAATGTCTTCGCATGATGCTGGTAAAGATATACAACTTCGTTTTAATCTTAGTCCCCAGTGACATCTTCTTCTTTCATGTGCCTTGTAATATGGTCTGTATATTGATAAATCTTTAAAGTCATATACACTTCTGACCAAAAATGTGTCAAATGAAAAAGATTACTATTAGCAGTGAACTGCAGTTATTTGGGATTCTGCTGTTTAATGATGTAAAATACATCTAATGGCAACAATATTTAGTAAGGAAATAAGTTTGCTGTCCTGCACCGGTTATAGCAGGTATATCCAGTCGTTGAGATTAACCCTAAAAGTGTGTTGTATTGTGGGTATTTATGGTGACCCCCAAGCACTTGATGAAAAGGATGCTGCTTTCTCAGTTTTGCATCTGAGTTAAAACAGAGCCGATTCCTTTTAGTTTCTCATCATTAAAAAGGTTATAGAACATTTCGACAGCCATGATGTCTCCAAAAGTGTACTGAGACTTTGCTATTGTGATAAATTCTACTGTATCATCATTCTCATCCCTGCGCATGAAAACAGTAATATCGGTTTCTCACTGACACAACTTTCATGTAGATACCCGTGGTACCTCGAGGAGGAACACCCAATGGTGTGGATACGTAAAACAGTTTTTTTTTTCTTCTTCTTCAAAGGCATGATTCTCCAACAGTAGCTGAGGTGAAGATTCACAGCCTTTTTTTTTCGTGGAAAAAATATGTATGATCACCGTGAGCTTAGTATGGTACCACCAGTGCTTATCGATGTTCACACTTTGTTCATGGTGGTCATATGATGCTGGATGTGGTGTCACATGGTGTTATGTGGAAATGACATGTTTTCGGTCTTTCAGCAGAAATGTGGCGGAAAAATCAAACGTTACACTTTACTGCGAGTAACTGCAGAAGGCTGCAGTGCTGACGGTTCTCTGTGGCAACATGTGTTACACGCGACCACAGTCACACGTGCACAAACATTTCCGTGAGCTTCTGTAAGTCAAGTTGCGTCAGTGAGAAAGGGGCATAAGGTATTAATAGTTTCTTGCATACACACAGATGGGCTTCAGAACTCGATGTTGGCAGATCAGTGTGATTAAATGGTACGCAGTATAAATATTCAGTGCAAAGCTCTCTCCCTCTCTCTCTCTCTCTCTCTCTCTCTCTCTCTCTCTCTCTCTCAGTATGACATGAAGAGCAGAAGTACCTCAGTGTTGGTAGATGTAGTGAAAAGAGCCAAGACAGGTACAGCAGAGCAAGCCCATATATCTCCAACTCACTCTCTTCCTCTAGCCTACACTTTATTGCTAATATTTATTTTTGTACTGCATGTGATATAATGCCTCGTGTGTGCAGGTCAGTTTATGGGTGTGTATGAACCTCTTCCCCCACAGTGCTGGTCTTCAGATAGTGAGAGAATCTTCTTCAGCAGTGCCTGTGAAAACAGCAAGGTACAGAAAAAGAGCAAATCTACAGCACAGTAATGTAGAGGACTGGAGGATGTTAGGAATTTTTTTGCCATAAGTTTTTAAATTCTCAATCTTATTATTAATAATAATAAAAATAATAATAAAACTAACAATAATGGTCAAGCGTAAGATGACGATGATGAAAGAAAATTTTCCTGAAGAAAAAAAATCCTGAAGAAATTTTAAGATGTTGCTGCAACTGCTGCCGGAAAACAGGTGAAAACTGGTGTGCTGAACTGTAGGACACAGAAACATTCCTCACAGTTTACAGTTTACACAGGTTTTTAAGTAGCTGTGGCAAAACGGGGTGATAAGTCAAAGAATCAAAGCATATATTCTTGTACTGTAACCATTATTGTGGGGTCAAGCTCTATACCAGGGCTATTCAGTTAATTTGGAATGAGGGCTGGGTCATGAAAACAATTCCAAATGAGAGGAGGAGAGCGGATACCTAGAAAAATGATCGGTCCACTATAGCAGGTTGTGACACAGTGAGGCGGGGCAAACAAATTAGAATTTTTTAGTTGAGAGTGTTAAAACCAATTTAATTAAAGTATTAATACAAAGACCTTGGGATCAGTAATCCAGCACTATACCACCAAAGAAAAAGGTGGAAGAGACCTCTTCATATATTGTATTTTGTAAATGCATAATAACATTAGTACATTACATCAAGACATATAGGCTCAAAGCATTTCTACATTAAAATGAAAAAATAAAAATAAAAATACACCACGCTGAGTAATCAATCCAGGTAAGCCATAACACAGACATAGAATTTAGAATTCTAAATTTAGAATTTAGAACTAACAGACAACATCCACTTCACACAACTGTACCAACACAAACAACAGGTATGGGAGGGGAAACAGCAAGCTTGTGTGTGTGTGAGTGAGAGAGATGACGAGGTAGTAAGTGCACGCTTTTTAAAGTGCCAGCACGCAGTGTGTGTGTGTGTGTGTGCGTGCGTGCGTGACCTGCATACCCACAGAGATTAACTTGGCAGTTACTGACAGTTTTAAACTGGAAGACCTTCAAAAAGGTTTTAAATGATTTTAAAAAGCTCTATTTTGTATTGACTTCTATGGAGCAATTCACAGTACAGCTGTCAGTCAGAGGCTCGCCATTTAACTTCTTCAAGTGCTGTTAACTCGAAAGGTCAAAACAACCACACATTTTCCTCCTTTTGATGTAAAATTTATTGGTGTAGAGTGAAAATTATGGGAGTAGGAGTGAGTTAAAAAAAACTTTTTCCAAGATAATCTTCTCCTTTCTCACACTTTAAGGTAACATCATGCACCCTAGCCCAGAACATTCCACGCAATAGACACCAATTATGAATACACAGACTCAGAAATCCTTATGGCACTTGATCACAGATTAAAAGAAAACCATAAAAGGTTTTGACCATCGAAATGTTGACTTCAGTGTCTACGTTTTAAAAGTCCAACTTTTTACAAGTTTCTATGTAAAAGTATGGCTTCTTGGGGAGGTGTTAAAATAATGTGAGTTTTATGATCTTTTTTCGACCTCTCCCCATTCATTTTAATGGTATTTTTTGGTGTGGTTTTTGGCTAATTGTTTCACCATGGTAACGCAAAAACGGCAATAAAATTAATAGCACACTTCGCGCTGCCATTCGAGCTGGATTAAGTGTGACAGAAGAATAATAAAAAGAAGAACAATAAAGAGCCCCATTTTTCTAGGTAGAATAGTAATATGTGTCTGCTCTTAAGCAGCCACATAATAATGATGACACTAAAAAAAAAGACACTTTTTTATTTATTAATTTTTTTAATTTGCTAGTTGCTGTTCTCTGTGGAGAGACGAACTGCAAGACTAACACCCATGCAGGACATTGCATGTATGTATACATTGCTTTATCATTGCTGTATATGTGCTTGTTTTTTTATACAGTGTATGTTTGTTGTTTTTTAAGGGTGTGTGTGTGTGTGTGTGTGTGTGTGTGTATGTGTATGTTTGTCCTCAGGGAAAGAGTTTGGAAGTGTCAAGCTGTTAACAGTAATGAGTGACCTGATGGTGATCTCCTGCTCTGCTCCTAATCACCCTGCTTGCCTGGTACATGCAAAGCACACCCATATACACATATTTGTAGAATACCTGATACAACTTGCTTCTGGATGTGAATGGATGTAGCAGGTGTAACTCAGATTTCCAACAGTTTATAATCATATCTACCTGCAGGTGGAAGAAGGGGAAGATGCTCCTCACGTCCCCTTCTGCCACACACTTTTTCTGCTGGTTTGGGAAACCAGCAACCTTTTGGTCCCAAATCTACTCTAACCATTAGGTCACGGCTGCCCCGTTAATTCTTAACTCAAAATTATTTAAAATTAATTTGTTCAGTTGATGATGTCAGAGATGCATTGAGTATTTCTGCTCCCATGTAGCACTACATAACACCATCTTTGGTAAGATGGTCTCTGAAAGAATAATGTTATGTTGTGTGTTTTGTTTATTGATGGCCTTTCTGGCTTCTATATAGTTCCTTATAATTGAGTTTTTGATCACAACTTTCTTTCTCTTGTAAGAAGTACACACACTTCTTTTGATGGAGGAGTCATGAAATTGATTGTGTGTGTGTGTGTGTGTGTATGCTTGTGTTTATGTATACATAGAAAGTAGGGTTTGTTCCTGATGGAAAACATGCACAGGGTATGCAGTGGTCTCGCCTGGGTGGAGCTAATACATTCGAGAGCTTTGATTGGGAGTCAGTGATAATCACTCCCACACCAGAAGAAGAAAACCACCATTTCTGTGAGTATCGTGTCTATGTGTAAAATAAACCTGCTTACTTAGAACATGTTATGACTTTACTGTCTCCTCTCACTCATTAGCTGGCCTAAGTTTTGGTGCCATATTGTTGAAACCAGCAAGTTCTTTCAAGGCTGTGAAGTCTCCTGTAGTCGTCTTCATACATGGTGCATGCTCACACCTTTTACAGTACTTTATATTTTCCAGTTGCCCCTGACCATTTCCTTTTAATAATGTTCTGAGAACTGTTTCAGTGCTAGCTGTGTTTGTGTGTGCAGGAGGGCCTCATTCTCATTTTGCTGCTGAATGGAACATCACTGCTTCAGCTTTGACGAAATTGGGTTTTGCTGTGCTCATGGGTGAGCAGTGCATTTCTTTCATTGTTGTTTTAGCTGCCAAAATATTGACAGTTTTTTAAAAAATAAAGTTTTTTAATTTTGTGAAAAACTTGAAATGATAACTGGATAATTGCATGTGTGATTAGTTAACTATCGAGGTTCCACTGGTTTTGGTCAAGACAGTATCAATTCTCTCCTCGGAAACATCGGCAGTCAGGATGTCAAAGACGTGCAGGTTTGTGCAGAGACATACCTACATTCTCATCAGAAAATGAGATAAAAACAAACATGGTAAATATAATAGGTTCTAGATATAATATCTTGTAGAATATTCTTATTAATTCATTTTCTGAACCACTTTATCCTATTATTGTAATGGGGAGGTGGGAATCTCTCCCAGCCGACTCTGGGTGAAGGCAGGGTACACCATGAATAGCTCGCCAGTCCACCACAAAGCCAACACACACATCCATATGCAAAATATCTTTTAAAAGCATATAAGATGCTGAATTAGTACTAATAATCAGCTACCAGTAATAAAATATTTCTATTTTATATATTGAATCTATTGATATGTTTGACGTTGTATTTACTATTTTTTATAATAAGTGTCAGGTCAGGCTCTGTCTGCTACTGGTACCATGTAATTCAGTACTACCTGCTGCATGATCGGGTGACTGGCGACTAAACTAGTCCCCCCAAATTCATAAGCTCTGGGCTTGGGGAGGGTGGCTTGTCACCCTGCAGGAGAAAAACAATACCTGCCAAAGGGCCAATGAGCTGCCTGTTAGCCGAATGCCAGCTAGCTAGGAGAAGGAAAACTCTGAACTAAAATCTGCTGCATCAGACCATCACTGGCGTCTTGATCTCTTTCTCCTAATTTAAACTTATCATGAACTTTATATGCCTGCGTGGGTCTAGTGAGCTGTACCCTGCCTTTGTCAAATGTTGGCTGAGATGGGCGACAGCCTCCCTGCGACCCTATTGAGCAAGTTGGCAAATGAGTCAATGAGTGATGTTTATATCCTCCTGTTCCTCCAACCCCCCATTTTCCCCATCCATTCTTTCTCAGAGAGCTGTGCTGCATGTCCTACAAAGTAATAAGAACCTTGATCCTGATAGGGTTGCTGTGATGGGCGGGTCTCATGGTGGATTCCTTGCCTGCCATCTGATTGGTCAGTATCCAGAGTTCTACAAAGCATGTGCAGCTCGGAATCCCGTTATCAACGCAGCCACATTGCTGGGGACTAGTGACATTACTGACTGGTAAACATTTACAACATACAGTAAAATAATTTTGTATAGAAATCAAAAGAAACAATTTAGCATTTGTGCTTAAACAAGGCTCTAGAAACTGCATGTTTTGATGCAGAAACATAATTAAAAGCATTTTAGTAATTTCTTGAAAATAATCAGACTGGCTGAAACTCAGGGAAAACAAATAGACGTTCTATCCCGAAACTGCTCTTGTCTTATGAGTATTACAGTTTCTAACATAGCTACAAACAGTATATGATTTAGACAGTAAACATGGGAGTTATAATAAATTAGTGGCTATGTGGTCTGCTGCACCCTACAGGAGATATTCCTCTGTTGGTTTGGAATACAACTTCGAACAATTACCCACTCCACAAGCTCTGACCACCATGCTGGAGAAATCACCTATAGTGCATGCAGCACAGGTAAACACACATACTTGCTAAGTGTTTGTTGGTGCACATTACTGAAAACTGTTACTCTTTTCTGATTTTCCACATACTACATATTTATTTGTGTGTGTGTGTGTGTGTGTGTGTGTGTGTGTGTGGAGTAGATCCGTACTCCAGTGCTGTTGATGTTGGGTGGGAAGGATAAGAGAGTGTCACCTTATCAAGGTCTAGAGCTTTACAAAGCCCTCAAGAGCAGGAACTCACCTGTCAGGTACACCCGCATACACAAACACACACAAAACCATAACACTTCTCTTGAGAATGTCTTGAGCGATGTATATTTTTAGGTACAAACTTTATTGAGTTTTATTTGATGATCTTTTCATTAAGTTGGTACAAAAACCAAAGTTGGTAGTTTTCCAGCACAGAATTGTCTGTCAGTAAAGAAAGCAGCAGATTATACAAGAAACCACTTTTCAGACAAAACATAATGAAAGCTACTGACTTCTGTTGTAAAAATTGGAAGTAAATGTGACAGTCAAAAGAGAAAGCTGTGGCTAGTTGTGCAAGATGCTAGGTAACTCTCACCAGTTCGCCTTATAGAACTGCACAAACTGTACGTGAGACAACTATATTTTTACTACTACTTGTACTATTTCCTGCTTTTTACAGTATTTTAAATGTACAAACATTAAATTCCATTATTTTTGAAAGCATGTTTTGTTTAAACATTATTTTGCAAGAGGCTCAAGACTTCTGCACAGTACTGTATATTCTTTCTTTCTTTAAATCTCTCTCTTTCTCTCTCTCTCAGAATGTTGTGGTATGATGGTGATGGCCATTCCCTGTCTAAAGTGGAAACTCAGTCAGACTGTTTCCTTAATGTTGCACTATGGTTCAAACAGCATTTAAACATGAACTGAACTTCACCCTGATTATTTTAAGACTTCAGCATTACTGAAGCTTCTAAACGAAAACTTGGGAATTCTCTGCAAAATGCTGTTGTGAGATACTTTCATAATAATATTTTTGTAATGTATTCCTTCTCCATTGTGCAGAATAATTTGATGACTCCCAAATAATAGATTTAGGATTCAAAATTAAAAGCTTTGTTTGTCACACACTTGTAGCTGCTTCAGATGTGCAGTGAAATGAGATGTGGCAGCTGAGAAGACTGAATAGAAATATTAATGGAATATTTCCACCATAGTGTATATAATGAGTATACGGTACAAATTCACTAACAATTCAGGACTGCATCTCAACCACATTCTAGACATTAAACAGAATGTAAGAATGGCAATTACACCATTGGTAAACAAAGTAATACTACTGCGTAGCATGTGTCTTAGAGAGTATTCAGGACAGTGGAGATAGTATTTCTTATTGCATGAAAGAATAAAGACTGATGTTGACACTTTTCTTGAAAGTGAAGAACGTAAAAGAATACAGATCCACAGGTAAAATGCAAATGCAAAAAGTGTGTGGAAACCATAAGCGCCACACTCTCACCCAATATAACTAAGCACAAGTTGCATAAATTACAGAATAGCACCAAAATGCCAGTTAATGCGATGATAACAATGTTATAATGCTAGATAAAACAGCAGATTAATAAACAGAATTTTAGGAATTTTCTCTTTAGATTACATGGAATATTATAGCAGATCATCTTCAAGCATAAACTTTCCCTGGTTGTCAGTTACTGCTAATGCTTACCACTAGATGGCAGACCTGATATTATATTTAAAGCAAGTTTTGTTTTGTAAAGGAAGGAAAAAGCCTGAAAAGCTAAGGTTGCCCTTTGAGTTTAATAGAAGACCAGGGGTCTCTAAGCCGATCAAGAACTTCTTAAGGCAATAATCAGATGGTCAGGTGTGCATGATTAGGGTTGGAGCTAAAGTCTTCAGGACGGGTAGCTCTCCAGGAACATGGTTGGAGACCTGTGTATTAGACTAACAAGTATTTATTTTTCCCCCCTTCAATTTAAGCTTGCCAATTAAATTAACATGATTTTGTCATGTTTTTCCACATTGAGGCAGAAAATGCATGATGAATAGTGATCCATATGGAATAAGCTGTTTTCTACAGATCTGTACTAGTAACTGTGTTGATTTATTTTTAATACTTAAGATGGAAAATGACTCTGAACAAACTTTTTTCATGATAATGTTTTAATAAAAGTGTTACAGAAGAGTTAAATATTGTCTGTCTTGTTTGGCTTATATTTAATATCAATACAATTTATACTAATTAACTCAATAATGTATAACAGTATTGCCAGTGAACATCAAAAAAAGAAATGAAAGGGATTGGTATGCCTCAAAGGTAAAACTACAAGAACTGATGTTGTGCTGTGGTATTTGGCACCAAGCAATTCTCAACACATCCTTTTATTCCTTCCTGTAAGCTGCAAGGTGGGACCTTCATGGTTGGGATTTGTTGTCCAACACATCCCACGGATATGGGATTTTGTAGGCCAAATTTTTTTTTGTGATATAGTGGGGTGCGGCTCTGTGATGGCCTGGCGAGCTGTCCAGGGTGTACCCCGACCTCGCCCAGAGTTGGCTGAGATGGGCACCAGCCTCCCCGTGACCCTAATTAGGTTTAAGCGGTTCAGAAAATGAATGAATGAATGATAGTGGGGTGCATTGTTCTGCTGAAAGGCTACTGCCATTAGGGAGCACCATTTCCATATAGCAGTGAACTTGTTCTGCAAAAGTGTTTTTCAGCATAACATTCCACAGAAAATCACACTTTTTCTGGTGGCTTGCCTTTGTCACCTAATCCATCCTGTTGGCATTTCTTCCCCATGAAAACGATGCCCGTGAACCCGGCTATCCATATCCATATTATGAAAATGTGATTCATCTGTCCAGTCTATCTTCTTCCTTTACTTCATGGTCCAGTCTTGATGCTTACATGAGCATTGTAGGCAATTTCAGTGGCAGACACGGGTCAAATGTACACTCTGACTAGTCTGCAGCAACACAGCGTAATATTTGCGAACGGAAATGCATTGTGTTATGACGCCTTTCTACCATAGCCAGCATGAAATTTTTAAGCAATAAGCAATCTGTGCTTTCCTGTTGATCAGACCACACAGTCTCTATGCACATCAGTGAGCCATAGGTGCCCGTGAATCTTTTTGTGGGTCACTGGTTGTCCTTCCTTGTACAATCAATCCCTTGTGAGAGGGACTACAACCAGTCTCCCTTGGGAGAGGGACATCTGGACCTCACTGCTTAGGCTCCTGCCCCCGCGACCTGACCCCGGAAGAAGCGAAAGGAGATGAATGAATGAATGTATGGTCGTCCTTCCTTGTACCACCTTCAGTAGGTTATAACCATTGCATACCAGGAATATTCAACAAGACCTGAGGTTTTGAAGATGCACTGATCCAGATATCTAACCATGATCATTTGGTTCTTATAAAACTCCGATCCTGACACTTGCCCATTTTTCCCGATTCCAATATGTCAATTTTTAAGGACTGAATGTTCACTTGCTGCCTAAAATATCCCACCCCATGACAGATGTCATTGTAATGTGAAAATCATAAATCCAGCCTACAATTAACAGTAACCATTAGTAAAACTTGGGTGTATTTTTGGCAACAGATGAAACTTTGTTCCAAATCAGCTGTCAGAATGAACAGTGGCTAGTAAACGTATGCAGTTTTTTATGTTAAAAAGCATTGTGTTATCAAGTGGTTCTACATGAAATACTCCATAAAAAACACTTTTCCAATGGCCCAGATCAGAGGTTAATTTCAGAAAGACTACTTGGGGTAAGACAAAAGTAAAAACAGCAGCAACATAATTTCTAGTCTAGAGGTGATTTAGCCAAATTTCATGCCTGTTGATTTATCAGTTCCCAGAAAACAGACTACGTTTATTTAAATTAACTCCAGATAGGCTGAGTCAGGATTGTGGCAGGAAACTTGAACAGCTCTCATCAGTGAAACCCTGAGAATGTGATCAATTTGAACTTTCACATGTGCCTGCCTTCAGTGCACCAGGACAGGCAGGGAGATTATAGAGCATCGTCAGATATCAGTATTAGCATTATGTTTTTTAGCATTTACTGAATAAAGTAAATTTTATATGTATAATTATGACAATATGGGTGTTGTATTTTATACCAAGATAATTGTTTTCATTCCCATATTTGTCTTTTTACATGTGTTGTTGGATGGTTCTTGAATGTCCTGATCACCTGCTACACTTCCCATGACGGTTGAGGAATGTTATATTGTAGCCATCTGAATCTAGAAAGCAGCTTTTTTTCTGTAGAAGGTTACTGTGTTTGTAGAATGTTACTGTGGTTGTGTTTTCAATAAAAGCAGGCTCCACAGCTTCCATATGCCTGAACTTTAGTAATTCAATGTTTTAACAAATGAATCAGTATATTGTTAAATTACTTCTTTATCGTACATGTCCCCAGGCCATTAGCAAGTTTTATTAGTACTTTTCATTTTTTAGAGTATCTGATTCACATCTAAGGCAAAGCTGCTAGATTTTAATAACATTTCCAGCTCAGCTACGTAACTATTTCACAAAAACTGCGCAAAATTTAAACAAGTCCCAAATATTTTTGAAAAGGAAAATATCCTTTCAATTACTTATTAAAAATTATATTAGTTGTCACTGTCCACTCTAGAAAGCATAAACCCATCATAGTTAGGGTTGGGTTCACTGCCTTTTTTATGAATACTGGCTGGTGTACTCTACAGACCATGTTGTATCATGAAAACTCATTAGATGTAGTGAAATTGCATGTTAGAGGTGTGATGTAGATATGTACAGATCTGTTATACCACCCTCTTTGGCCTCCTGGAAAAATATTTAGTTTTTTTTTATTAATTTTAGGCAGTATTATTGGCAGTCTAATGGACAACAACGTGACATGGCCCGCAGATGCACCCATAAAATGTAAACTTGATCTTTTTCTTAAAGACCAAGAAAATAGTTCTGAAAAAATAATATCCCAGTAAACAACTGATATACAGCCAAAAAATTAAAAATAAAAATGAAGAAACCAATTTTAATGGGGATCCCCATTAAAGGTGGTTTGTTAATATTTTTCATAGCTTTCAAAACGTCAATGTTTTATGGAATGCCTAATCATAGACACATCTCACAGTGCCACACTTTCCCTTTCTTTGCAACAGCCTATGTTTGCAGAAATATAATGGCTTTAAATATTTAATTATTTTCTTTAAAGGCAAAGGCTTGTCATCTACATGCTACAAGCCCAAACGATATCATTCCAATTGCAGACTTCTTTTCCACACTCACAGCCTCATTCTAATTAATCCATCAATAGTGATTCAATGGTTAAGGCTCTGGATTACTAATCAGATGCTTGGGGGTTCAAGCCCTTTCCTGCACCTAGGAAGAATTTAACTCCAAATTATTGTTGATGAGTCACAATATGGAAAACAGGGATTTTGTGTAAGCACTGCCAAAATAGCATGTATTCCATCAGTTGTCATGAAATTGTATATATTCTTTAGAATAAATGTTGTTTATTGAATAAAGAGATAGCATGGGCAGTATCAATTAGAATTGTTGATTCATTTTCTTTAGTAGAGAGATAGAAGTTGAAAACATACCTGGTTTTGAGGTCTTGTCCATATGTGCCAAGAGTAACAGCTGGGAACACAAAAACAGTGTTGCAACATAAATAAACAGATATTAGAAAAAGCTGGAAACTATACTCACAGTAAGGCATAATTACCAGAGAAAAAGATTTCAAATGACCCCATGTGTATGTTGTCTGTCAAACTCATGTGGTAGTGTTATTATTGACTTTTTATGGGAAGATTACAGACCAGAAAACCTTGGAAGATATATATTGAAGAAACAAACATTTGTAGTTCAGATTTAAGGTTTTACAGGGCTGGCCTCAATTTGTGTTCGAAAATCTGAATTTTAAATTACACATACCAATATGTCTGTCAAACCTAACGTACACAAGGGGTGTGTAGTGTATGCAAGGGGGTATGTACTGCAAGGTTATATTTTGTTAATTGCTCAACCACAACTGACTTTAGTTGCATGTAGTACGAAAGATGTGGGTTATATTTAACATGCAATGGGAGTAGAATGTGAAAATGACTACATTTATTTTACTTTTATTACTCCCATGTTACAAAAATCCCTGTTTAGCATATTGTGACTCTGATCTCAGTGTCTTAACAAGCTGAGATATGCAAAGAAAATATTTCAGTGTGCTGTAATGTACTGTATATGTGACAATGACTTCTTAAAAACATCTGCTACCCTGTTGCCTCCTCATGGGTCAAGGGTTTAAGTATTTATCCTTAGCTTGAGGGTACTATCTGTATGCATCTTCACCATGTATTTCCTTTGGACTTCCTTTGGGCTTTCTGCTACTTTCCCACCTTCTAAAAATATGATGGTAGGGTTATTGGTTACAATAAACCACCCATATGTGTATTTGTGAATGTGAAGTACTGGCATAACTTTCACTGTGTGTTCCCACTTCTTAATTAGTGTCCTGGGACAGGTTCTTGATAAAGTGGTAACTGAAGATGAATGAGTGTTTAAATTGTGCCATTGGCTCTTAACACTAAAGAAAACAAGAGATATTTTATTTCTGGCCTACATACACACATACACCCACATACAGTACAAGTCAAAATTTTGGACACTCCTACTCATTATTACTGAATTGTTAGTCCAAACCTTTGACTGGTACTGTACATACATGTAAGCTACAAAACAGTGGCCATGAACAACTGCAGTTCTGGCAGTTAATGGTTCATTGGTAATTTATGAAATGATAAACATAATTTCTGAATTATTATGTAGAAGTATGCAAGGCCCTGGCTTCCAAATTCTTTCAGAACATGAATTTTATCAGAAATTTTCTGCTATGCCACGGTAAAAATGTTTGCATGATAAGAATTATTTATATTACCTACAAGGGCTCATAGCATGTGCTTTTGCTTAGTGCTGTGCTTTGGCCTTTGTAGATCTGTTTCATTACAGAGCATGATGCTGACATTTCTGGTCAGCCGACGATGATGCTTTCTGGCATGAATGTTTTGCTGCTGGTAATTCAACACAACATTATGGATGAATAGCTGCATGGTGTCAGCACATGGAGAACTATTTATAACAAAGATGACAACGTTGGCTCTTTTGCACTAGCTTTACCAGCTGCCAGTTTATTGTTCATTTCCACTGTCAGATGAGGCTCTATGAAAGATGAATATTTGTAATGTCATAGACGGTCATGGAACAGAGGTGTAGTAGATTTGGAGAGAACAAAATGGATGATGGTGAGGTTTTTGCTCTACTAAAGCCTTGACCTTGGAGTAGGAATATGGTATTGATTTGTGGCCCAAATATATAATTTTCTAAAGGAATAGTAAGGAAACCAGATTGTGGTCGGGTCTTGTGACTGCTAGCTTCCCTGCAGTTTGGAGTGTTTGCCTGGGTGCATTCGGTGTATTCATATTCATGTGATTTTTGTATGCTTGAGATTTGCTTTAACCCCACCACTGGATAAGATAGTAGGTGGATGTGGTGGATGAATGCATGAAACAGTAGGAAAAAAACTCTATAGTGTACAAAAGTCAGTGTTGAAGGAATGACTGCATGTTGCTCTGCCTTCTCAGGACGTTAGTATTTCCACTTGGAAGTAATGAATTCTAGAATTTTGCTCATCAGGGGTTACCCAGTTGTTTGAAAAGTTCCTGGTCTTTGTTTCTTCTACTTATTGCTTTGCTTCGCTGACCAAATGTGACCTATCACCACAAAATGAGTTGTAATGCATCAAACTGACTCTCCTCTCTCAAAGTCTTATGAATAAACCCGTTAAACAGATATATTTTTGTTTAAGTATTTTTAGGTAACTTAGCCAAGAGTGCCATTTATTTTTATTTGCTCATTTCTCAAAAAGACAGCATGGTGCATTAAACTGCAACAAATGGGGCATTAACATTAAGGTCACTTTTAGACCAGATGCTAGTGTGTAAAGCTGAATTTCATGTTTCAAACTTTATTTATTTGTTTGTCTGTTTGTTTGTCTGTTTATTTATTTATTTAGATTCCTTTGAATTACCTACTACAACTAGAAGAAAATGTATTCACGATACATAAACTACTACTTATGTTACAATAGTTGGTTTACACAAATGTTCAACTTTGCCTGTCTTTCTGCACCATCTTTAATATAAATAAAATGTATTTTAGTAATCATTTCTTACCTAAATGTAGGATTTTTATAAAAATATTATGGAAAGTTTTTGTTTGACCAATCAGATTGAGCATGTATAATGCACAAAGCTAAACGTTCATATGAATTATGCCATTTAATATGTACAATATGTATTTAATAAGACTATAGTCTAAACGTAGTTGTCCGAAGACTACAGAAATTTTTATTGCTTACAATCACATCAACTTAAAACTCCTTAGGCATGAATACAAGCTAAAATCACCAAGCTTTAACAGCTAGAATTTGACATGACCAGTGCTTCTGTGGAGGGTCAATATTAAAATATGTATGTCTTAACTAATTCTCTCATAAGAGCTTTTGCAAAAAGAATGCACAACGATGAGAGGGGGAAAAGTGTCCTTTTTTTCATGTAAGGGGTTACATTTTTATTTAATTTCTTTCTTTTTTTGTTATGGAAAAACATTCTTTGTCAACATTTTTCAGTCTGTTTATACAAAATGACCATTTCCACATGTCTTCGTAGCAGTTTTCATTATAGGCAGCTCCACCCTGGTAGATCCTCATCCTTGTGTTGTTACTTCTTCAGAGCAGAAACAAAAATGTGTTTTTTTGTTGTTTTTTTTTATATCTATGGCGCAGAAACTTCCTCAGCAATTCTTCCTCTCATGGAAATGCATCTACGGTTGTTCAGCACCTGAAAAGGTTTAGATGTCTAGGGACCCCCATCGCACACTCTCCTGGGAGTGTCCAGTTGCTAATTTGTATCAGACGTTCTGCACAGGAACCCATAAATCTGCTTCACCTGCTGGAGGACCTCAGAGTGGACCCTAACGCTTCCCCAGAGTCATCACCTCATAACATATTCTCACTTTCTCCCTCTTAAAATTCTACTGGGTATGTGGCTAGAGTAATGGGACATAATGTTGAGAAATTGCATGAAAGATGTTGAAGGAATAGGGAGAGGTGGAGGGTGGAGAAAAAGAGGTGCTGAGCGAGTAATAATGTAAGCACTTATAAACATGGTTAATGAGAGGTGAGAAACGATGGGCAGAGAGACCAAGAGGTGAAGACAGCAAAATGGAGGAGTGTTAGCACTGAAGCTCCATGTGTGTGAGACAGATGGACAAGATGGACAAGATAAAGCCAGTACTTGCAAAAGTATTCACTCATCTTGAATACTTTCACATTTTGTGATATTAAAAATTGGAGATGAAACAGACTTGTTGTCATAAAGGATTATCATGAAAAAGTATTAACCTCTATGCTATAATTAAATTATAATTGAAATATATATGTGCACACACACACACACACACACACACACACACACACACACACACACACACACACACACATATATATATATATATAT
>JAOUQZ010000030.1:8955755-8973255 GCA_028564935.1 Neosilurus hyrtlii
ACCTGTTTATTGAAATTGCTGTTAATGTTAATCAAAATAAGACCTACCCCGAAAATAAGCCCTATGGTGTTTTTTGAACCAAAAAAAAAAAAATAAGACAGTGTCTTATTATCGGGGAAACACGGTAGCTATTTATATATGGTTTATATTTATATATTGTTATGACTGATATAATTATATACAATTTACAAGATTACAAAGTGATGGTTAAAAAATTTTGGCAATTATTTAGGATAATACTTAATAGCATGGACTTTACAGGAGGTATGACCTAAAATAGTAGTTGATTGCCTTTACATCTAATGTTATAATAATGTATTGTACTTATACTCGTATGCATTATTGAATAAATTGTTCTGAATAGTAAAATGACAAAGATGAAGCCAAATGCCTTCTACACTCTTCACTGTCAGTAGATACATCTGCGGCTAAACTGTAATACAATTTCAAAAAATCTTTTGCACAGCAGATTTTGGCAGACTTTATCCCTCAGGTAACTGGAAGCCCCCACCTTCCCTAAAGATGTAATCCAAAAAATAACACAAAGGGTGGGCCTGCTCATTATTGTCAACATTAATACATTGTTCACTGATTTTGATCAGCTCCACCCCCTGAACTTCTTTTGTATGTAGTAATACTCATGCCCACATGTAAAAACATTTATGTCAATTTTAAAAATCTGTCCTCTTATGTGCTTTTTCTTTTCCAAACAGTCTTAAGCTGTTATAATAAATGTAAAATAAACACACGTGGACACATGCAGTTCTTTTGTATGTAATATTTTCCACCTGCTGTCTGCACAGTGCTAAAAAATTTACAGACAGAGATTAAGCTTGTTAGAGGCATTCCATAGCAAAGGCTACATTTAATTTGTAGATTGCTGTGCTCCTGTCCATCATAATTTGCAGTAGGAAAATGCTAAGTATTGAAAAATTGCCAGATGTGATCCAAGTTGGAGTAGAAAATGGCAGAAAAAAAAGAAAAGAAAGAAAACATTAGATTTGAAGAGTTTGACCTAAATTTGTTCTCATATCAAGCTATGAGTGGAAAAAAGCTTTAATGCGGATTGTCACTAGTGTTTTTCATTCATTTACAAGCTCAATACCCTTAAAACACTCATTATGTTTGGTATTGTTGGTGCCTCACAGCTCCAGGGTCCAGACTTGAACCCTAAGATTGGATTACTGTCTGTGTGGAGCCCTACGTGTTCTCCCTGTGGATTTTTTTTTCCGTGTATAAATTTTCTCGGGTACTCCGGTTTCCTAATTCCTCCCAAAATCATGTCAGTAGGTGTGCTGTGAGGGAGTCTGTACATATGTGTGGTGTCAGAGTCACATCCAGTGTTCCCAAGATGAATTCTGATCCACTTCATCCCTAACCTGCATAAAGTGAAGATGAATACAGAAATGAATGGAAAAAGAATAGATGGATAAAATTCCTTCACTTGCCAGATGTTTTTATTTATGGTGCCTCTCAACTGAAAGGAGATACAAATTCAGTATTTAGCTAAACAGTTTAGGGTTATTGCTCAAGGCCATTTACAACAGTAGCTTTTTGACTATACTAAAATTTAAATCCACATCCTTAAAAACAGGCAGTTTATCTAAAATTTTGAACAACATGAAGGACATAATTGGACTAGACTGTTATTTGTTCTAAAGATGGCTGATATACAAAAACCCACAGCAGTAATTTCTAAAGGCACAAACGATCTTATTTACTAAATAGTGAATGCTATGATGTTTGTGCTATTAGAGACAGCCAGTATGGAGGCAGTAAAAATGACACCTCCATACTTTGGCAAGAAGTATGATTGAGCAGTCCAGCAATCATTTCACTGGTGGACTGAGATCACAGCTGTCTTTAAACCATTTCTGATTCTGTGCTCACTGAATCCCAACCTTTTATGTAACACCAGAAATATTAGTGAGAGAAAATCCAAAAATATAGCACCAAGAACAATGTCTTGCTACAATTCTGTGCTTTGATAATAACTGATGGTCTTGTAAACATCTACATGACTTAATACACTGTGCTACTGTCACATGATTGGCTGATAAGTGAATAAGTGCATGAATGCAATGGTAGATGGATGTTGTTTCTTCTGAAGTGGCTGGTGAGTGTACAGATCAGAATTTGCCCTATTTTTAGTGATGTAAAAAATGGCCCTTTATTTATATGCATGGAAATTGTAGCTAATTTATTGACACTGGTAGGAGGAAAGACTGTGGATTAAAGTGCTTTTATCAAGGTAATGACTCGAGACTGTATATGCAAATATTGTATATGCAAGTAATAGAAGTGATTAAAAAAAGCTAAGGACAAATTATGAACTATAATGAAAGAAAGCTTATGTTGGATTAGGAACACTGTTTCAGTATTTAGTGATGGAGCATGAAGACTCTGTTAAATGCATCCTGACCCTACACATCACCACGCGCTGCTCACACCATCAATCCCACAGGCTGACAGAGAACTGATAAAAAGGAGAGGAAAGACGAGAGGGTGTTAAATGAGTGTTTGAATGACTTAGCAGTAGCTGAACTGATTATTATTTTAGGGGGAGTGGGAATGATTTTTTCAGGAATGTTTAAACATGTTTAAACAAGTCAAGAGATGACACACGCACGCACACACACACACACACACACACACAATAATGTGCACAGTGAGTCCTCTCAAAATCAATTATATTGCAGAAGTTTGATGTTACACTTGTGCTTCAGTGTTCATAACTGTTCTCTCTGATGCTTCCTCTGGCTAATTATTCCATCTCCTTTCTATGCCTCCCTTTTGAATATTGTTTTTTCAGTTTTGCACTTTCATCTCTTTAAACTTCTCTCGTTCTTTGTCGCTCACTCTTAACCTTTTTTCTTCTTTATTCCTTCGCCCCATTCTTTTAAGATGTTTTTTTATTCACACCACTACAGGGGCTCCCTTTTCTCTATCCCCTTTAACTCTTTGTCCCATCTCCTCACTCTCTTTTGAGAGCTAATTCTCTCTCATCAGCAGGACGGCACCAAATTCCTCCCACTATGACTTGTTAAAATAAATTTTGTAATGGAATAAAGGAAAACCAACATCTTGGACATGTGGCTGTCACATTTAAAGTTGAATCATTTATTGACTGAGAGTATGCATATCAAATATCTCTTCTTTCCTAAATCCCTTTGGTCCAACAAATAGTTACCCTCTCCCAAATAGACCTGTGGAGCAAAGTAGTGATGAGGCAAACATGTAGGACAATCCTGAAAAGACTTCTCTTGTACTGTATGTTGCTCTGTTCAGCTAAAGGCTATTTTTTAAAAGAACATAAATATATATTTAACTTATATATATATACACACACACACACACACATATATGAAGCACTGTCAATAATATGCAAGTTAACTCATAGGCTATGGCAGAGCATCTGTTGCTGAAAGTAAAGTTACATAGTAGGTTGCTATTCTATTAACAGAATTAAGCAGGCAGAAGTTCAATTAATGACAAAATACTCTTTTTAAGCTTGGTTTTGCTTCTTCCCATTAGCTTCTAGTGAAGCATAGAGCCTTGGCAACAGCATTCCAGTGTATCCTGTTTTGGGCTGTTCTTTTGATTTGTCCCCAAGACAAGCCAAAGCTCTTTGGTTCTTCTTCGCAGGACTATCTGTAGTGATTCTTTCAGCATCCCACTCCTCTCTTGGGCTGGGTTTTCAGTTGAAGTGCTTGATGGATGTCTGTGTCTGGCTTTCTGAGCACATCCATTTCCTTTTTGGGATCTCCTGGGGAATGAGATCTTGTTTTCTTCTGTTGCCAGAGGTCTTTAATTACTATTTCTTTATGACCCTGTGATGACTGGATGCAGTGGAGTGCACTCTCTTTGGGACATTAAGGGAATTTGTTTTTATTTATTATTGGTTTTACACCATTGCATTCATCATTGCATTGCATCACATTGTACTCTGCACTTGGCTAATATTCATAAAGACTTTTGGACAGATACTGCTGCTGAGTCTGCACTGATGTAGGTTTCAAGGATCAGTAAGAGTAGACAGGTGATGCTCATGAGCATTGTAATCTCCAGATTACAAACTGGGATGCCTAGTAGATGAATGTCAGTTGGCACAAATGTGGGACTGTTTGAATTAATTGAATAATTCATTCATTTTATTTTAGGAAGGACTCAGAGCGCCTATGGGATAATTTAGAGTAGCCAGCTATCCTGATCCACATGTCTATGGATTAAGGGATTAAATATGATCACCTGTGGGATACCCATGCATTCTAACCACTACACCACCATGCTACCCTGTGTGTCTGTTTTATTCATTCTGAACACTGTATTAGTTTTATGAACTTATTGCTATAATGCATTGTATTACTGTATGCTATGGGGAGGAAGTCGTGATGCACTGCTAAATGGCTCATATCCTTGGAGTGATTTTAACAAGTCGTAGATTAACTGTTATGTTATTATCCTTTGCAGGTTAAATGTATTGTTAGCAGTATTGTTAGCTCAGTTTTTCTGAGCATGTCTGCACATAAACAGGGGTTGTGTGCATGGGTACAGTGTCAGTACTGGGACACAGTCCATTATATACTCCATTTAAAAGGTCCTGAGACACAAAAGTTTCAGGTGGAGAATCAGATGGAAATTTCATAAAAAAGGTAGAATTAAAAATTGACTGGGGAGAAATGAAGGGAGGTAGAGATCTTGAAAAAAAAATCTTGAAGGTTAATAAAACAATATAATCATGATTAATGATGGGATAATGAAAAGAGAAAAATAGGAGGCATTAGTAAAGAGAAATAATGGCACCTAGTGTGTTGGGTATATTAGAAAAGAGATTAGGGTGGAAAGAAATAAAGGGGAAGTCTAATAGTGGTATGAAAATGCACTCATCTAAAACATGCACACAGTATAATGAACACTTTTGTTGCTTCTCTGTCTCATCCTCATTTTTTTTCTCTCTAATCAGAAAGAAACTACCCAGCAATTCAAAACATGCCGCTCGTAATCAAAAGAAATCAGGGGGAAGAAGAGCAGTCTGGGAAATACAATAGAAGCCTGTGTGTTTCAATTATCTTGAAGTGTGCAAGCAAAAGTGGATTCAGAGGAGGTTCAAGAGGGTGAAGAAGAGTTTTAAAAAAGTGTGAATTGATGGTATGTGGTGATGCGCTGCTTTGTCTCCTCTGAAAGAAATACTCCAGCTAATTTCTATTCGCTCCATCTGTAGTCTATGTATGATTACCATGGGAAGAATTTGAAATAATACAGTGAACTGAGTAATAAAATAAAATAATAATAATAATAATAAAAAATAATAATCATTCATTCTTCATTCATTCATCTTCATCTGCTTAATCCGGGGTCAGGTCGCAGGGGCAGCAGCCTCAGCAGTGAGGTCCAGCCACTTCCTCCAGCTCTTCCGGGGGGAGGGGCGGGGGGGACGCCTAGGCGTTCCCAGACCAGCCGAGAGACGTAGTCCCTCCAGTATGTTCTGGGGGGCCCCGAGGTCTCTTCCTGGTTGGACATGCCCGAAACACCACACCAGGGAGGCGTTCCGGAGGCATTCTTATCAGATTCCCAAGCCACCTTAACTGGCTCCTCTCAACGCGAAGGAGTAGCGGTTCTACTCCGAGCTCCTCCCGGATGACAGAACTTACCCTATCTCTAAAGGAGAGCCTCGACACCCTGCGAAGAAAGCTCATTTCAGCCGCATGTATTCACGATCTTGTTCTTTCTTCCACTACCCAACGCTCATGACTATAGGTGAGGGTAGGACTGTAAATCGACTGATAAATCGAGAGCTTTGCATTCTGACCACAATGGACTGGTACAAGCTCTGCTTAACAACAGAGGCTGCACCGACATGCCTGTCAATCTTTTGTTCCAACTCGTGAACTCCTCCACTTTGGGCAGGACCTCATTCCAGGCCCAGAGGGTGCATTCCACCCTTTTCCGGCTGAGAACCATGGCCTCGGACTTGGAGGTATTCAGGGCGGATCTCATCCACCCCCGGAGCCTGGCCACCGAGAAGCTTTTTAACTGCCTTGGCAACCTCAGCCCCAGTTATAGGCACAGCCCCCTCTGAACCTCCAGACTCTCCCTCTAGGGTCACACTGTCATTGCCCACATGGGCGTTGAAGTCTCCCAGGATGATGAGAGATTCCTCAGGGGGAGCTCCTTCTATCACACCCTCTAGGGATTCAAAAAAGGATGGGTATTCTGAACTGTTATTTGGTGCATAAGCACAAACAATAGTCAGGACCCATCCCCCACCCGGAGGCGGAGGGAAGCTACCCTTTCGTCAACCGGAGAGAAGCCCAACATGTGGGCACCGAGACGGGGGCAACAAAGATGCCCACACCAGCTCGCCGTCTCTTCCCATGAGCAACTCCAGAATAAAACCCCTCTCGAGAAGGGTGGTTCCAGAGCCCAAGCTATGTGTTGAGGTGAGCCCAACTATATCTAGTCGGTATCTCTCAACCTCACTCACCAGTGCAGGCTCCTTCCCCGCCAGAGAGGTGACATTCCATGTCCCAAAAGCCAGAATCAGTAGCTGAGGATTGGTCCGGCAGAACCCACGCCTTCAGCTGCCACCTGGCTCACATTGCACCCGACCCCTATTGCCCCTACCACAGGTAGTGGGGCCAATGGGAGGGCAGATACATGCCTCCTCTTCAGACTGGGCCTGGCCGAGCTCCATGGGCATAAGCCTGAACACCGGGGAGGGGGTTAAGGGAAACTGTGTCCTTGAAATTTTTCTTATAGAGGTCTATTGAACCGCGCTTAGGCTGGACCTTCTCCTAGGACCTGTTTACCTTGGGTGATCCTACCAGGGGCATAATGCCCCTGACAACATAGCTCCCAGGATCATTATTAAACACAGACCCCTCCATCATGGTAAGGTGGTGATTCAAGGAGGGGGATAATAATAATTATAATAATAATAATAAAAACATGAAAAAAATATGTTTATATGAAACTCAGAATGTGTCCTAAATGAGTAAACAGCAAAACATGTGTTTTGATAAATGGGGTAATAGTTTATTCAGAGGCTGAATTTCTAGTGATGCAATACCAATGTAGCCAACATAGTTAAACACAGATGTGCCTCAGGATGTTTTCATACATGCACTGTTTAATGTGAATCCAGCACTGTTGTGTTTTACTCCATAGAGTGGATTGATGTAAATACAGTTTGTGGCAAAAAGTTTCTAGTTCATGACGCAAGAGATCCATTCATTTTTCAGCTGTTTATATAACCTTTAGGAAAAGAAAAGCATACAATTAATCACACAAAAGAAATTGTTCCCAGAAAGGACCTTGGACCCCGTCTACCAGCTCTGCATTGGCTTATATACCTCATAAATGGTCTGATTCACAGACCATTCATGAGGTAGACCATGCAACGAGTTAATTTTGGCATGGCTTGGCAGGTGCCATCTTAGGACCGGACAAGTCGAGTGCCAGCAAATAGTGAAGATACATACAGTGTTAACCTGTGCTTGGTCATTTATTTATTTATTTTAATTTTTATAATGAAAAAATGTATTTATTTATTTATTTTTACAGAATTTTCACGCTTTCAAATAAAATTTTGACCCATTTCTTGCACGAAGGTGCAAAGATTATAATTTTATAATCATTATAATATAATGATTATATATATGAAATGATAATGAACAATAAATCCTTTTTATTACTTTTAATCATAAATTATAATTGTGAATCTATCCTGAAATACTGGATGTATTCAATATCAATTTATATCATATTCAATATTATATGTAAGAACCTTTACTGAATTGTGAGTTATTAACTTGTAAATTTACTAATTACTTTATTAAACAATGATATGTACATGTGCATGTTCTGCTAAACATTGCATGTATGTAGTTATAATTATGGTGTAGCTTCAGTACTACAGGCTAAAACCCTGCTAAGTATGTATTAGTTATACACAATAAGACATAATATACAAATAAGATAGTGTTCTAAAGCAATAAAGCAACAACCCAAATACGCTCCATTGTTTTATTTACAATTTCCCATAATAAATCTATAAGAAAATTGTGATCCTCCCCAATCATCTTAAGGAACCTATGCTTCGTATATAGGTTTGTTTACATTTTGTAATGTCCCAAGATGGCGTCGGCTGAGCTTCGTTTTCGTACAGTATACTAAGCGTTCATTGGTTGGTCTGTTTATTTAGATGTCTATGCTCCGATTGGTCCCTCATGACATCATGTGTCAACTTGATCTTGTTCTGCACCATTTTGTTCTATCACACAGGACATCTTGTTCCTTTTTCAAGGTCCTCGTACAGAGTGGAATGACCAAAATTAAATAATCTAACACTCACTTCAGTGAATAAACTCCTCATACAATAGTCACATAAATCATCCAATTATTAAATAATGCAGTAAACCATACAGTTGCTCTTCTATAGGTATAATCATTAACAATTTAAACATATATTTAATTAGAGATGACTTCACTGGACAGTTCTCCATTTCAGGATTACAAATGTCTTTAAATAATATGATATATTAAATGATATGATATGAGGAATATGATCACTCATTACAAAGATATTACAATTTCTGTATTTATATTCATGTTCATGATGACACTGTTAATGATCAATAATTAATTCCAGTACATGATAGGGAAGTCCAGCAATTTGCATAAGATTTATGGAGGACCAAATATATGACATTACTGCAGGATGTGATGTGTTCTGAAACTTTAGACTTATAGACAATAATGAATTAATAAATGAATAAATAGATAAATAAAGCTTGATACAATACAAAATTAATTTTTGTGATTTCAGCATGCACTCTGCAACAGCAGGCCTGACATGGGGTGGTTATGTTGGCAGTTCAGAACTGTTCCAAAAATACGATGGCGGTGTGGCAAAACAGTCTTACATGGTACAGGTTTTGAATGTGGTTCAGTACGGCTTTAAATGACAGCGGTGTGGCAAAGCAACGGTAAGCAGTAGGTAAAAACTCTGTGTAAATAGGTTGTAATGAGGCTGTATGGAATATAGGTCGGAAAGGTTGTGAATGGTGACAGCATGGCAGCAACAAAGCAACTAGAAAGCTATACATGGTTTTAAAAACCATAATTTTTGAGGGGTTTATGGTGATCAGAGCCAGAAGACTGTGAACACCCTCTCAGTGTCAAGACAAGGTCACTGCCTTCCAACATTGTTTGAAACAGCGGTGAACTGCCCTCAGAACCACCCCCATGTGAGTCCTGCTTTAGTGTATTTCAATGAATGGAAGAGGGTTCCAAAGGTTTTTTTAAAATGCTAATTAAATAATATTTTTCTTCTTTTTAAAAAATGCTGTACAATGTTATTCGGAACAGCAAACAAATTAAATTTAGGCTTTCATTGTGAAGGGGTATAAAGCACCTTTATATCCCACAAAACACAACAATTTTGGAGAGACTTTCTTTCATGGCTGTCTCATCCTAGCACCTACTGCTAAAACTGCCGTTAGATGTTGATTAAGAATTCAGTTTTTCCGCACACAAGTCATGCCTATTTGTTTATACATTACACATGCTGTTGGAAAATGCTTGATTACTCCTTTACTGGGGGAAGTGGGGTTTTTTTGGCACTGGCAAAAAAAAAAAAAAAAAAAAAAAAAGAAATATATACTTTTCCCCCCTGAGTAACTCATCACTTTCCCACAAATGCTAATGTGGTTGTTAAGAATAGGAAACATGAAGAGGGCTGTTTTTATTGTATTCTTTACTCTCACCTGCTGTTTCTTTCTTTTTCACTCATTCTCCATCTTTTCATTCAAGCTCATCCATCATTTTCTTCTTCATTGAAACGTGCTCACATGTTGCTTCGACTCAGTATCACAAACCCACACACAGCACAATGTAGACCCTATGGCATGTGCACGCACACACACACACACACACACACACACACACACACACACACACACTGCATACCTCCAAGGGTTGACTGTCAAAGACAAGCTTCACGGATCACATCTTCATTCAGGTTGTTTAGTGACAGATTCAGCATTTGATTAGTTCCCTTCTGTTTGAATGGTTTTATTCATCTGAAAGAGGAGCAAAGAACAAAGACAACTTCCTTTCTGCTTCCTAAAAGAAAACATCCAGATGAAGGAAATTTAAATGGAGACATTTGGTTTAAGCGCCTGTATTAGTAAATAATTAACCAAAGGTGAGGTGGATGTCGCTGAATATTTCCCGGGTGTATTCCACTGAGCCTGAGGTGCATAATAGTTTTAGTATATACTACACAGAAACTGAAGAAAAAAAAAGACAGGTTTTTTCTTCAAATTGCAATGAATGCAGGTATGTTTGAGAGTATATACTGCATGGAAAGAGTGAAATGCAAACTAAAACAATATTTCTATATTTATATGTCTATAGTAGGTCATTTGAGCTCCTCGCTTTGAGTTTTGTGTAGCTAATGACATCTGTTCCTGTCTTTTCAGCCTGTTCATTCAAAAATAAAGGATAAGAAAATGAAAGCAAATTGCACATTATCCACATGAAATAATGATTTTTATTCCTGAAATAGCTGCCCAATCAGATTGTGCCGTTCCTATAAGGTATATACTAAAACAGTATAGAAAAGTTATGACACATGTTTATGTTCTTTAATGGTTTCAATGAACAAGAAACTAATAAATAATTCTGGGACATTTTCAAAATCGCAACTCTAAAAATGAATGATATTAACAGGAATATGCAATTGAAACATCCTTAGGTAGATGACTGCTGAAAACTGTTTTTTCTTTTGTTGTATCAAATAATTTGTCTATTTGGTTGCATACTACTGCTAATAAACTAACGAGTATGGATGAGCATTTCAAGTAAAAATAGACTGATATTTACTAGTAACTATTTTACTATCCCCCCAGCAGACCACACCCACTACAATTTTTTTGACAGCTGTAGTAATCATTGAGTTTGCATGTTTCTCTTGTGTGCCTATTTGTACTGCAATCTTCCACTTCTGCTGTTTAATGGCAGACAGTTTAAAAGTGCGTTAATTTAGTGCTCCACCTTCTGGCAAAAATAATGGGCTATTGTCAGATGCTGTTAAAATACAAAACAAAACAAACAAAGCACAAAAACAAGATGATTCATTCATTATGTATACTGCTTATGCAATAGAGTCATGTTTTGAGCTAGAGCCAATCAGATCTGAGTATCGGCAAGAGGCGGGGCACACCCTGAACCGATTGCAGGTCTAATACTCAGAGACAAACAACCATTCACAGACACAGGCACACCTATCAGCAATTTAATGTATAGCCAATTGACCTGTGGAAGGAAACCAAAGTACCCAGTGGAAACCCATTCAGGCACAAAAAAAAAGAAAAATAAATAAAAAAACATGCATGCTTCACACAGTTGGCCAAAAATGTTTGAACCCAGATCCTTGTAGCCATGAGGCGACAGTGCAAATTATTGCACCACTGTGCCACCATAAGGAAGTAGTCACATAAATGATATATATACAGTATACTATCCAAGTCATCTTGAGTGGGATTTCAGATTAGCATTGTGTGCCATTCATTGGATAGAAATGTTACCAACAAAAATGTACCAAAACTGTCACAATCCTGATTTGTTTATTGCAATAATGGAGTTAATATTTAGCTACTTAGCTTAGCACTTAGTTCTGTGGAAAAGCTTCCCATGCACTGCCATCCTGAATTATTAACCTTTCTGGGCATACTAAATTTATTCTGCTGAACCTAATTTGTTAAATTACAAACTGAGCCCATATGTTTTGAATCAGTTTTGTTGTATAAATATTGAGAGCACTAGTTTTTATTGAAAAAAAAAATCTTAAACCTGTGCCAATCAAACGGATTTGATTTTAAGAATCAGATAATTTTTTTTCAGTTATGTCTTCAAATTTTACTTACTCAGCCTAGGAAAGTTAACTTACACCATCACTTTTCTTGTTTGAAATACAGTGTATGCAGTCATGTTTAATGACGTACTCAGTCTCTCCTGACACATTAAAAGCCACATTAAATGCACTCCAGCCACACATAAGCATGCACCATTAGACCTGCCATCCGGCTAATTTAGTGCATGTCTCATTTATCTTCCTGTCAGCATGTTAAATGTGTGTCCATGGGTGTGTGTAAGAGAGGTAGTGTTTAGTTGTGCTTCTACTCAGTTGTGAGAGTAATCGAAGAGCTATCTTTCCTCAACTTAAAGGAAGTTTGTGAGGATCATGGAAGTGCAGGAAAAAGAAAGAGAATTATTTCAAGTTGCACCGGAAAAGACAGGAAATTTCTTACATGGTTTATGGACAGAGTATTGAAAGGTTCCTGACCTGTGACCAAGGGCTATCACAGTTGTCGTCTCCTCCTTATACAAACAGATGTGGAACACTAACTAGCCTTGTCCATTGACCAAGTAAGCAGAGTAGCACTGAAAAAATAGAAATCAGTAAACCTTGAAATAGCCTAATAACAGAGTACAGAAAGACCTGCCACTGCATCCTATAGGACTGACTTTTATAGATTTTTATGATAACTGAATACTTGAAGAACACAAAAATAAAGATTGAAAAAATAAGAAAAAATAAGATCACACAAAACACCTTTTTGCTGAGACGAAACAAGTTGAAAAATTGAGATCATTTGTAGAAAGCTTTGGTAACATATAACAATTTAGGCCTGAACAGCTTGCCAGACCAATTCATTGCTAACACACCATTCACACTCACACCTAGGGGCAATTTGAAACAGCCAATTAACCTAACGTGCATGTCTTTGGACTGTGGGAGGAAACTGGAGTACCCAGAGGAAACCCTTTGCTGTGAGGAGGGAGTGCTAACCACTATGCCACTGTGCCACCCATCCAAAGAGTCAGGTTGAAAAAAATTCAACATATCATTCTGTCTAGCCTGACACTGACTTCCATCAAACTCTTTAGATCTCGGCCTGACCAGTAGAATCTGGATCATTATGATCATGGGTATAATCAGATTTATAGTCATGCAAGTCCAATTTAAGAGTAAAAAAAACTAGAATCCAAAGGTCTAAAGCATTAGAAACCCAAAGCCAGTCTTGGGGGTTACCTGTTCAAAGTAGCTGGTGAAAAATTGGATAATTAGTCAAAAGTGGAAGCAGATGTCTTAGACCAGAGGATACAATAATGCTACAGTCCATTCTGAATTGATGAAGCCTATTTCAAATGAAAAAAATGCAAACAGCAGTATTCTTCATTCATTGGGGCACAATGGGTATGCACTTCAGAGATTCTTTGAACTACTAATTAAATGGTCTTATAAATTTTGTAATAGTGTATGAGAATTTGTGTATTATATTCAACATTCCCGAGGTTTTTTCTCCCTATCTCTAGTAACAGAGTCATTTGTGTTGGTAGATTAAACTATTTTATAGAAGTTAGCCCTTTATTCATTCATTCATTCATCTTTAGAAACCACTTTATCCTGGCCAGGGTCATAGCCGAAATGGAACCTATCTGCAGAAAGAAAGCTGGCAGGAATTGCAGGTTTATAGCCATCAAAGGACATACACCCAACCACAAATAGGAGCTTGCCAGAGCTTATCCACATACCAGCTTGAATTGGGGAGGTGGGACGAAACTCACTTTGGCAACATGTGAAACTCCATGAACACTAACCAGAGCTCGGGTTCAAACCAAGGACCCTGGAGCTGTGAGCTGTGAATTGTAAAGTATGGCATGAAATTGCATAAAGCTTTATTTTTCAAATTATATGATTATTATCTGATTTTTCTTTTATTAGGCACCCTGCAAAATTCTCACTGTCAAACCAAAACTTTTGGAGTGGTTATCACTTTAAATGGACTACAGCCTAATTATGTCCAGTGCAGATCTATTCCTTGACCGAGGACGGGAAGCAGGACTAAGCAATACTCAAACAATATTAAATTAATTCAGTATCAAATTCAGTTTCTGATTCAACTTCTGAATCAATTCCTGGCAGGCAGTGAATATAGATTTGGCACTAACAATGCAAACAGTGGTTTATTTTATTTTTTTAATTGTTTGTAGTTCACTCCATTCAATCATTGCTGTTTTGATACAAAATAATGCGTCAACCTTTACGTCTTTGGCAGTCACACAGAAACTTGAGAGTGAAACTTTAAATCACGAGCAAATATCTGAAGTATTTGAAGGTTTTTGGTGTGGACTTGATTTCAGAATTAAGCAAGATGTCAAAGCAGGTTAGTGTCTGCTTCGTCGTCTTGAACTCTTTCCTTGCATTTACCTCAAAACTCTTTTTTAAAGTCAGTATTAGTCACTGTGGGATTTAACTTTTTTTCCACAGCCCTTTCTCACTGAACTGTGCAATAACAGCTGGATTGCGTGATGATCCGTGACTCAGTAACACTCGACCCCTGATGCCTCTGATCACATCACAGGAGCCTGCAATTACCCAAAGCACCAGGCAACACTGTGGCAACAGCTTGTGGGCTTTGAGCTTGAGGCCAAGCCTGGTGGAAGAAGCTACAGTGGAGAGAATAAGATATTGGATATTAATAATAAATGCAGTAGTGGCCTGGTGGTAGGGTGCTGGATTACTGATCCCATGGTCAAGGGTTCAAGCACCACTATCACTGTCACAGGTTGTCACTGCTGTCCCCCCAGTGTATCTAACTGGGTTATCAAAGAGCAGCCATATCTCTCACTGTCTGTGGTGAGAGGCCTGTGAAAGAAGCTTGCTGACTTTTGAAAAGAGTAAGCTGCATTGCAGCATGTTTCTGCCCTGCGATGGCCTGGTGAGCTGTCCAGGGTGTATTCTGCCGTCACCCTGAGATGGGCACCAGCCTCCGCCACCCTAATTAGGATCAAACGGTTCAGAAAATGAATGAATGAATGACTAATAAATGTAATAAATATTCTGTAGTGCTTCTGGAGAAAAGGTGAGAGTAAGTAGGGGAAATAAGATGTATCAAACAATAAGAAATTATTAAAAGCGTTAAGAAAGAAAGACAAGGTGTTGAGTAGAACATTTCATCTCAGTGATATTGATACAATTCTCATAAGTTTTCCTTTTGCATCATGCATCCCCCTCTCGATCTCTCTTTCTCTCTTTTGCTCTCTTTCTCTTTCCGTCTCTCTTTTCTTCTTCATCTTCCATCTTGTTAAGCCATCCACCCTCACTCACCACTCTTGCCCGCTCTCTTTCATCACTTTATCCCTCATCCCCTACTTGGTCTTATTTTCGTCCTACTCTAGACTGTTTTGTACCCCTTCTGGAAGGACTCACTTTTTTCCTTCCCTTCTCCCCTTGTCCTCTTGGCATGGTCAGGTGTGTGTTGTGGTATTGGTTGGGGACTTTGGCTTCCTTCCTGGAGGTCTTTGCATAGCACAAGATAATTACATTTGGGATTTTGGGATTTTGTAAATGCATGGGTGGTTTGGTGGGGTTAGGGGTGTATGAAGAGAAGGTCAGGGGCAGCTGTGGTTTTTGGAGTCAAACACATGTTTTGGTGAATGACCTACTGAAACACTGAAGGAATCATGAAATTAAAGTATATTGTTCCCTTTGAGCAATTGTATCTGGGTTTGTATAGAATCTCTTTTTAATGACATTGTTTGCAAGCCGGCTCCATATGCCATGTATAAAGCACAGAAAGCAAACATCTGGAACATATCACCATTAAAAATGTGTTCATCTATCAATCATTTAACCATTAAAAAAATGTCTATCTAGATTTTATTGTTTGGATTATTTTTTTATGGAACTTGATTCATTATTGTATTTCAGTTATTCCATTATATAGTTAGCACTCATATAGTTGTGAAATGGCAACAAGTATATACTATATCAGAATGGCACAATCTTGCTGGTTTGCTCATAGTTAATAGACTTGATGCTGGTGTCAAAATGACAGTCACACTTTGTCATGGTCACTTGAAACAGCCAGCATCATCATAGTCAAATGGAAAAATAAAACATAAAAATCTCCTTTTATTTTGCTTTTCTTGTGTTTCTGCATAGTGTATACTAAAACTTTGAGTGAGTTTAAATATATAGTGTTACAGAGCATGTTTTGTTACATTTCTTTATAGTATATAATACAACTCTAAATGAGTTTACAAAGTCACCATTAGCTACACAGTACTTATGCTCTACACATGTGGCCTACTGCTGTCATAGTGACCATATGTAAAAAAAAAAAAAAAAAAAAAAACATAAAAAATGTTTTAATTTGCGTTTCTTTATGTTTATATATACTCACTCAAAGTTTTAGTATACACTATGCAGAAACACGAGAAAAGTTATAGAGTGTTATAGAGTTAACTTGATGAGTGTATCCAGTAAATGCCTGCTGGAAATTGTTAGCCAATAATCTGTAATACAGTCAAAAACTAATTATTAATTACTCTTATTATTTCTTATGATTAAGTAAAATAGTGCAATTTAATTAAAAGAAAAAGTATGTAATAGGTTATGAAATAAATTACCCTTCACTTTTATTTATTAATTTGTTTATATAGCCTAAAAGACTTTAGAAACAATTCGGTTATTTTATATTAGGTTATGAAAAGCAGAACATGGGATTTTGAAACACTGTAATGCTAGTTACATTTGATATTTGAACCATCAAATTAAGTCAGACAACTGTAATGCACATTTGGAATTGTGGGTTTTGTTTATTTCTGCATTAATTCAAATACATACAAACAATGCCTTTCTCTTTGTCTACATCACCCAGATGTGCACACAAACTACAAACAGCTGCCTCTACTTAGGATCGCAGGGTTAAGCCAAAGAATGTCCCCTTAGAGATGTATCTGCTATACCTCATATACTTACTGAAAGAGAAGTGGCAATGTGTATGAGTGTGTTTTAAATAATGCTGAAATAGGTCTTGTCCATTTCCACTTCTTAAAGTTTGATTTGTATATCATAGTTGTTGAGGGTCAGGACATTTTTCGGTGTGGTGTTTTCCACTCTATAGATTACATTTCATCAAATCCCCCAGCATCCTTCTCTTTTTAGTTATGCAGTACTTTGGTAATGTATGATGGCTGTATACAAAGATGAATTTAAGTTCCTTTCACTTTATTGCCAAGTGTTTGAGACTGTGGTTTAGGCATTAATTTACAGGGGTCACAACACTCCATTTTAAAATGTCAACACCAGGACAAGTGGTGTAGATGAACCAATGATGATGGAGAAATACAGATGTTAGATCCTGATATCTTCATTGAGTTCTTTCCACTGATTGGTGAATTGGGGCCATTTATGGGGAGCTATGGGGTCAGACTGGAATATCATCAAGCAGGCGAAGTCTGCCTCTGGTCTGTCACATGGCAGAATGGATGTGTGAGGGAAGTGTTAATAATTGAAGAAGAAAGAATGCAGTAGGGATGTGTTTGACAAAAAGGAAATCGGACAATGCTCAGGATCACATGTGTGTGTGTGTGTGTTGATGAATGGGTGTCTGAGTGTAACAGACAGTAGTGCACATAACCACAC
>JAOUQZ010000030.1:8993327-9016735 GCA_028564935.1 Neosilurus hyrtlii
GCGCCCATCTCAGCCGACTCTGGGCGAGGGCAGAGTACACCCTGGACAGCTCGCCAGGCCATTGCAGGGCAGAAACAAGCTATGCAGCCTACTTTTGATGAAAATCAGAAAATGGCACCCTACCACCGGGCTACCACTGCCCCACACTGCAAAAAATAATCTCTATTTGCACTGTTTTGAAAGGTAAACTTCTACATAATCAGATATGGGAGTTTACTCATAAACTGTGAAATAAAATTTAAAAAAAGAGAAATTGTTTGAGTCTTACCTGTGATGCCACAATGTAGTTTGTTATTTAAAGTTTAATTATTCTGTTTTAATGGTGGTATTGTGGCGTAGTGCTTAGCACATCCACCTTAGAGCAAGAAGGTCCTCACTCACTCATTTGCCAAACTGTTTAATTGTACTTGGGTTGCATGGAGCCCATCTCCGCAGTGTTCAGGGCCCACCCTGAACAGCTCGCCAGACCATCACAGGGCAACACACGCAACCATTCACACTTACACCTAGAGGCAAAGTTTGGAATGGGCAATTAGCCTAATGTGCATGTCTGGACTGTGGGAGGAAACCAGAGTGCCCACACAAACAAGGGAAGAACATGCAAACTCTACACAGAAATGCCTGAGCTCGGGACTTGAACCCAGGATCTTCGTGCTGTGAGGTGGATATGCTAACCGCCACACCACTATGCCATCCCCATTAGACATTAGCATTAGCAATATATAATGAAAAGTAAGATTAGCTGGATAACAAACGAATGATGTTGGGGTCTCATTTGTTTGCTGTGTGTGTCAGTGTCAATTCATAGCTAGATAGTAAGATATATTGCACCGACTTCATATATGTTGTCATGAGGATTACCTACAGTCTGTTAGCACTTAGATAACTGGAACACAATAGGCAACCAATACAGATCATCAAAGTTAGATGTTAAATTTAGCATAGAGCTTTCATACTGTAAAGCATCAAACTATCTGGTTAGCTAGTGTAGGTCACTCAGCTATCTAATGCTATATATCTGTAAGCTATATGTTTGCGCAGGTTGGATGCCAACCTGTGAAATACTTGGGACAAGTTTTGGCTTGTCTATTTTGCAGATCATTATCAACCTGTTTCCTTTAAAGCATTAAAACTAAAGATGCCTGATAAGATTAACTAGTGATTCTCATATGTCTTCACCCTCTGAGATCTTGCTACTACTTACTAAGCTTTTGGCATCTAAAATGTAGGCTTTCATCAGCAATCTGCTACATATAATGAATTTTAATTGGCATACAGTCTCTGGAGCCTAAATATATTTGTAACACCCACTGGTTCTTGTGAGAAATGAAAAGTCAGGGAGAAGGCTTACATACAGGTGTATTTATTTTTACCATTCTTAAAGATTTGATGAGTTCAGTGCACTCTCAAACACACAGCTCAGTGTTGTTCAGCTCTCTCTCACTGGTTGCAGGTTTCTCTCTGCAAACACACAAAGGACACACTTAAATAAATTACCAGTAATCTGATACAGATGAGACTCATCAGGTCTTCAATCTGCCTCCTGTCCATGTACAGCTAATGCTCGATCATTCCCCTGCTTTAAAACAAATTTACTGAGCAGTAGTGTCAAAAACAAATGTAGTAAAGTTTAATATTATTTATGCATTTTGAAATTAATAAACATATTATGATATAACTGTATGAAAAACAGTAATATTACAGTTAACTGTGTTCGCAATACTGTAATTAATGTGAATGCAGTTCATTGCAGAAGCAATATAAAATAATATAGCTGCTTGAAATGCCTTGTTTGAAAATCATAAAAATTAATGTGCGCACAATGAACCAGTGGCCACGAAAGCCATAAAATATCTCACTGCTGTGTATAGCCTTTAAAGGGTTTTATAAATTATGTCCTCAAATCTTTCATGGTACTTATTATTTTTATGCCATCCATTATTAGTGTCCTGTACACAACCATTCACATTGACATCCGCAATTTGGAAAAGCTAATTAGCCTAACGTGCATGTCTTTGGACTATGGGAGGAAACTGGAGTACCCAGAGAAAACTCACACAAGCACATGCAAAGTCCTCACAGAAACATCCATGTTAAGACCCAGACTCGAACCCATTACCACCTTCCTGAGAGGCAGACATGCTAAGCACTTTGCTACTCAGGAATGGTTCAGTCTTTTCTTAATACATATTTCTTTACTGTGTTGAAAAAAGGATATGAGACCAGTTATTGGACTCAAACCCCAATTATTGTCAATAGAAAGAAGAACAAGAAGAAGCACAACAACGACAACAAAATACAAACTATATTCTTATGGAACACTGTTTGAAAGGCTGGGTAAAGCACGCGAGAAAATGACAAATAGAGATAACTTGTGAATAGTGTCAATGTAGAGACAGACAAAAATCCATGACTGCTTATACAAGATAGCAGTCTCTTGCCTCTGTCATGCTCAGTGTGACTAATGTAAATTTTCTGCTCTCTCAGACATATGTGGAAGCTGTGGGCACTGCAGTGCATAGGCGTTTAAAATGTTTGAACATCTGTGTGTGTGTGTTTTAAGATTTATGGTAGCTTTTGTTCATTGGGACAGGGAAGGTAAAGTAGAGCAGCATGGCTGAAGGCCTGGCCTCCTCTTCTTACATCAGCCTGAGGAGGGGGGACAAGGGTTCAAAGGACATGATCTCCCCTGAGGCTAGGCAATGAAATCTAGTGGGAAATATTTTCAGAAGAACACAAAAAGAGAGCAAAGTCAAATTAATAGCTGCCCACTAATGTTTTGTAATGCTACCTTTCACATTAAAGACTGACTGACATGATTCTTTAAATGAATATCAATGAATTGGTATAACTTCCACTTTCTGCTTTTGCCAAAGTGTAAAACAATGTATTCAGATTGTTTATTATTATTTGTCAAGGCTAACTGTACTTAGTGACTTTGAGACTGCTTGAGCAGTTTGAAATCTGGGAGAATTTGAGGCACATCTATGGCTAAAATATCAGTGCCTACATCGAAAGCATGGGAATTAAAAAAAAAAAAACATGGTTAATCACTGATTAAAGTTCACCTTTTCCAAAAACACATGACCTGTCAAACCACTTTATTATGAATTTATTCAACAAAATCAAAAATATAAACAGATAAAATGTGAATTTTCCAGTATTGCAGTTTCCAGAACTTGTATTCACTGAATCCCACCTCTACAGTGATGTGCTTATCAAAGGACCCTTGAGGACCCTATCCAAGTTAAACTGTCACGAGAAGTTTTTTGCTGCAATGGCAGATTATTATACATTTAAATTTATTTAATATACTACACATAGAATATAACTTGAAAAAGTCTCAATTTATTTGAGTATGTAAGTATGATACCATATGCTCATTCACATAATCATTATACTTATATGATTTCAGACAATTTATTATGTCCAGGTGGACCAACAACGCCACCAGGGCAACCGAACTAGAAAACTGCACTTCCACAACGGTAATACAAAATGACTTCAGGGAATTGGCTTCATATGAAATGAATCATGTTTTATATTGCACTACTTTTTTTTCAGTAAATATAAATTTAATTTCATGCTGGAAAGCTGTGCAAAGGACCCAAGGCAGAAAAAAAGACAATAATAAAAACTGTGGTGAGGTGTCTGTGCTAATGCATGTTTGAATGGTGTGTGTGTGTGTGTGTGTGTGTGCGTGTGCGTCCATTTTGGTCATTTCATGGGTCAAAGAGCAACCAGAAGTCTCTCAGCCTAAACCCCACCTTTATTATAAGGTCAAAAGTCAAACCCCAAAGGAGCTCTGGGACACTAAGTTTGCATTGCCGATGGGGATGCCAGCAGGTGGGTAGCAGGTTTGTCTGGACACACACACATACACATTTCCTGATTCCTAATTACATCTTATCCCTTAGGCAGCTTTTCCGTGTTGGGTGGATTCCAGCCCAGTTGGAGTTTTATTCTAGGCTGGAAACAGCATTCTGCTGTAGTGCGTTTAATTTGACTGATTGATTATTCCTTAGTTTTATAGATTTAAAAATGATTTAAGCTCCAGCCATTGGGGAAAATTGCACAGGGCTTTAGGAAACTGGGTGGCTTTTATATTCTGACTGGGCTGGAAACATTTAATGTAATCTGCCAACATTCCCTCACCTCATCCCTTCCTCTTTCTCTGAAATCATTTCTGCTTCTTACTCAAAGATATCCCAAAGGTCATTTATCTCACTGCCCCCACTTCAGCATAATTAAAGATGATAACTGTAACAGTGTCTCTTAAAGGATCTTGTCTGTTAAATGTTCATAGTTGCATAATTGCTCATAGACTTAAAGCACTGGACAGCTCACTTCATGACTACTCAAAGTTACTTCACTTCTCTTTCTCCTCTGTCCATGGTCATTTCCAATTAGCTGTCGCTATGACTGCACTACACAGGAAAAGGAATGCTGATGTCATGCAGCAGCTCCTCTTTGACAGGCCTTTGTGCTGAAGAGGCTCCCATCGTGCTCCAACTCACTGACAAATATGGAGACCTCAAAAGACTCTTGTTCCCTTCCAGTGCTGCTAAGTGCTTGACCGAGGCTCTGCACGGACCTGCTGAGAAGTAGCTCACTCCTCCTTGACTTAATTAAATTGAAGGAAGCAGAGCAGTTTCTTCTTTTGCTGTGCAAAATGCCTTAAAAAAGTTATCACCCGAATCACACAATCTCATCCTAGATTTTAGTGTCTAAGGTATTAAACTCTACAACAAAAGAGGTCTCTGTTTAAAAGCACTCGTCCTCCTTGGGTATAACAAAGACTACAAAAAATATTTTCATAACAAAAAGTTGATAATGTCACTGCATTCATCTTTATTTTTTGTTATTATAGATATTTATATAAAATTATATATATAATGTAATATATATAATATATATAATAATGTCTGGGAGTCACTGCTTAGGCTGCTGCCCCCGTGACCTGACTCTGTAACAAGCGGAAGAAGATGAATAAATGAATGAATAGATGTGCTGCATTTATTCCATGGTTGATTTTCCTCCTCTGTACTCGCCTTATTACTTTTTACTATGTTAAGCTATGAGATCAGGACTTATTTTCTGTTTTTTTTTTTTTTATTAATTCTGAACATGCTCAACTATGATCTCAGTACTTGTTTCCTCTTCTTTGGCAATAATGAAGTGCATTTAGTTATGCCAGGAAAGCTGACATGTACTGAAGAGAGAGAGAGAGAGAGAGAGAGAGAGAGAGAGAAGGCGACACTGATTGGGCATCTGTCTAGGTTAAACAAAACTATTTATTTATACCATTTATAACCAAAACAACCAGAATACTCCTCCCCTCCTGTGCCATTCGTTTATTTTCTATATTTCTATATTATTTTCTATATTTCTATATTCTAACTATAATTAGGGTTATAATGGGCTATATCAAGAGTAATAATGGGCTGGTATCCATCTCAGCCGACTCTAGGCGAGGGCAGGATACACCCTGGACAGCTCACAGGGCAGGAACACGCTTGATGGCATCCCAATGGCCTATTCTGTATGAACGACAGCAATGGTTCTTTTACATGCCTCTCACCACACAAGGTCATGACTGGCACAGACAGGGACATGACCGGACATGATAACTCAGTTAGATGCCCTGGGGGACAGCAGTGACAACTTTGCGACAAACTGGTGATAGTGGGGCTTCAACCCCCGACCTTTGGATCAATAAGCACCCTACCACGAGACCACCACTGCTGGGGATGGTTCTGTAGGACCAAAGAGCCCCAAAGGAGAGGAATATCGAGAGAGAGAGAGAGAGAGAGAGAGAGAGAGAGAGAGAGAGAGAGAGACTAGTAAACAAATGAATTCATGTCACTGGGTCCTGATCCACATATACAGGAGTACAATGCGAGTGTCCAGGTTTCCGCCTCTGTCCCAAACCGCATAACATACTACTGTTCCAAATCTATCCTAGTAGTTCACTAGGTGGCGTGCTTTTGTAAACGTCTGGAATCCGGCAGTGTACTATCTATACTGGACGTGTAATTTCCCCTGCTCTCTTTTTGTCACTGCGTAGCGTGCTGCTTCTGCGCTGCTGTGCGCTGCTGTGAGGGCGGGAGCTCCAACGGACTGTCGGGAAGAGCGCAGCGCTGCGCGCGGAGAGAAGAGGCTTTCGCTTTCACTGGAGCTGCGGGGTTGCGCGCGCTGGACCGGAGCCGCCGCCGCCTACGAGCGCAGAATCATGGAACTATCAGCTTTATCAACGTGTTTCTTTTTAACGACTGTCGCTCTTACGACGGCTTTAGCGAGCAAACTAAATGTCCCACGTCTTCGCCTGTCATACAAAGGTAAAAAAACAAAACAAAACAAACAAACAAACAAAAAAAACACTGTTTCTTAAAAATGTGTTTGATGTTTTCTTATTTATTGGAGATGCAGGAAAAAACCTTTACACAGTTATATACTGCACTACACTGTACAACATAATATTTAAATATAATTGCACATAAATACAGCATGTTATGATGATTAGGATGATGGTGATTATTATTATTATTATTAGCAGTAATAGTACTTGTAATCTTCATGTCTCTGAAATGTATGAAAGTTGTTCCTTAAATAAACCCAGGATAGAAGAGAGGGCGTAAATTAGATGGCTACACATCTTCATCCTCTAATATACACTGTACCTTAGGCAGTGCTTCATATTTTAGTGCACATAAATGAATTACAAGTAATAGTAGTATATAAAAAGATTATCATTTTTTACTAGACTTTTTCAGTGGCTTGGCATTGGGCACGTGCAAACCACAAACCACAATCCCTAAACACTTTCTCATCCAGTCCTGATCCGTGTCCTGTGTCATGTGCCTTATAAATAACGCGTTATAGGCATCTCAAATGTGCGTCCACTTTTTTCAGTCTTTCAAGAAAAAAAAAATCAGCACAAGTTTAAAAGCAACACAGAGCATGGGATTAATTAACGGCCGTTAAATGGGCTTTTATAGTTTTACAGGGTCATTTAGATTTATATATATATATATATGTATATATATTTGTGTGTGTGTGTGTGTGTGCACAGCCTAGCACTTGTTGCAGCATTTTATGCTGCACAAATGTAATCGATCAAATGTAGCCCTGTTTTTTTTGGTGATTTATTGAGATAGCACAATGGCTAAGCTTATGGTCATAAATAGCACTGTATATTTAATCAACTAACTGACCTTTATAGTAATTATTCCATTTACTATGAAGTCATTCAAGACCAAAAAATGGATGGTCTTGTTTTTTTTTTACATGCCGTATACACTTGGGAGCTCCTTAGCCTTGGCTCACACTTACAACTCACATTATTAACTCTCTTTGTCATCTGTAGGATTCATAGAAATTTTGGGAGGCTGTGTTTTTGAACAGCTCAAACAACAATATTATGTAGCAGCATACATCAACCCTTTACATGATAATCCTGTTTTGCAAAATATTACAAACATATGGGATGCATTTACACTGCTGGTAATAATGACTCTTTCTATAGTTCTATGTGATTTTTTTTTTCATGACCATCTTATGGTGGACACCTCACCATCACACCCGTATGTGCTTTCTGAAAATCTTAATCCAGATGTAGATCCTTAGTGAATTCTACTCTTCTGGGAAGGGTTTCTATTAGATTTTGGAATGTGGCTGTGGGAATTGTGGTTATTCAGCCACAAGCAGATTACTGAAGTCCAGTTCATCCCATGAGGTGTTGAGTGGAGTTGAAGTCAGAGCTCTGTGCAGGCCACCCAAATTCTTCCACTCTAACCATGGCAAATCAAGTTTTTATGGAGTTCAGTGTGTGCACAAGGCAGTTGTCATGCTGGAATGAGTTTTAGGCCTGTAATGAAAATTGTAATACTTAAAGCTCACAAAGACATCCTGTACAAATATGTGCTTCCAACTTTGCAGCAGAAGTTTGGAGAAGGGCCGTATATGAGTGATGGTCAGGTGTCCATTCACTATATAGTGTACACTTAATTACCAGCTGTGATAGCTTAGCTGATATTGTGTTCAGGTCTGCCAGTTTGAGCTTTTGTATTTTTATATGTTTATTGATTTATATCTATATGCCAAAAACGGCTTGTCATATCATCACCAAATTTTCAGGGTAGCAACTTGGGACCTTGGGTAGCAAAAAAGCTGTAACAAGTTTATGAAAAGGTAATTGTAGGTCAAGTTCAATGACAGCAAAATGGCCACCAATTGTTTATAATGGCTAGGTAGAGGCTGCTGCGAATTCACATCAGGGGGCCTCTACCCTTATACATTTCCTGGCAAAGAAAAAAGTCTCACACCTGAATATTTTCATGGAATGCATTCACCCTTGCTTATAACACATAAATTGCATGCCATGGTTTCAACAAACTTAAACAATATAACATTTATTTCCATCCAGTGTTGGAATAATTTTACACAGACGTCTCGAATTGATAAGGAAAAATCAAATCACTCCATAAAGTCTTCTCCAAGCACATCCCGAAAACTTTCATACCCATGCCGTCAGGCAAGAAAAAAATCCATTGATGTGATAACCTGCTCATTCAGTACAATCAGGTCATCAGCTGACTTCATTTTATTGCCACATTAATTTTGTTGAGCCTTGACCTGACTTATTGGAGCAATAATCCCATAGAGATTACATGCTGTGATCAAGGCTAAATGTACTCCATGAAAATATTAACATTTTTTATTTTGGTCGGGCAGTGTATTTTATTTTACATCTACACTGAATTTCCCAATCCAGGCTATTCTCTTAAAGTGCAGATATTTTTCTCCATTGGCCATGCATGCAAATTTCAGCAAGCAGTTACAGCCTTTTTTTATTAGACATGCTTGTTGGTGTGTTCATTTTGCTCATGTGGGTCATTTTAGGAGTGATATCTGATTGATACTAATCACTCAAAAAAGGAAAAAAACAGATTTGTGCCCTGCATTGAGTGTTTGTGGTGGGAATGTCATGTTGCACATTAAGATTCCCTGCGGCTCATTACTTCACTTGCCTGATAACATATCCTTGCTTATTTGACCTACTTTTTCCCAGTTGCATCTCAAAACTCATATCAGTATTATTTCAGCTCATACAGCTCTTACAGTTCACTTTGTGTATCCTTGAAAGCCAAAAGGATTGAGTTAGCATGTATCATGAACAGAATTTTTTGTGAAGCCAATGATATTTGGGGTAATTTTCTTGTCAGAGTGAAAAATGGCAGACAATAAAAAACTTCACACTTCTGTATTGTAACATTTGATTTGTTGTGGTGGAGCAGGGTTTTCTGTAGCCAGTTATTTGATGTCCCAGACAGCTGAAGTATCTTTGTTTCTGTACTCTAACAAAGGTTTTATTGAAAACAAGTGCTGTAGTATTAAGGGTGTGAATGTCACAGCTAGCATTCATGAACATATGTGTTGTGTGTACGAACTGTGGGAACCATGTAGGAGGAGCTGTGGATGAGATACAACTGAGTGAATTTTCCTTGGTAACACAGTTTTAATGAATTCAAGCTGTGAATTCTCTGATCTGGGCAGCACTGTGGCACTTACAGCTCCAGGATTCCCAGTTTGACCCTGAACTTGGGTTACTCTCTGTGTGGCATTCCCCATATTCTTCCAGTGTCCAAGTGTTTTTTCTCCAGGGTCTTCAGTTTCCTCCTACTGTCCAAAAACATTCTAGGAGGTGGCAATTATAAATTGTCCCTAGATATAAATAGATAGATAGATATATGTGTATTGTGCTCAGTCATGGACTGGTGTCCTATTTCCATCCAAGGTATATCCTTGCCTCATACCCAGTATTCTCAGGAAAAGTAGTTACTGAACTTGAATGAAGGAGTGTGTGCATGAGATGTACCAGAAACCTCATATAGGGAGCAAACTTTATCCTTAAAAGGACATGAATATTCTGCCAACATTTTTTTAACCACAACGATTTTAGAGGTAAACTTGCACAGAGGCAGATTTAAGTACTCTCTGAAATTAAAGCCATTAAAAATCACTGTATATTATTGTACATACATATTTAGGAGATTTCATGATTAGCCGTTAAAGAGTACCTATGGTGAATTAGTGTTATTATCTATTTAAAACGATCATGTATAAAATCAGCGGTTCCTTCTGTCCTTGCCTGTTTTCAAAGGTGCATAAGTGTTACGACGCGAGGCATGCTCAGCGACATGTTGTCTGGTTGTTCCAGCCTGGTAGTGACAAGAACTTGTTGGATTGGCAGGGTTACATCACTGACCCGTGTGGCATAACACATTATCGGCCAGTGCTGATCTGCATAAGCAACAAGTGCAGAAAATACGAACAACCTTTCTTTTGTGTTCCTAAATCAACTGATGACAGAGAAGCCAAGTTGGCAAAACGTTTTACCATCATGCACCGTCATGCAGCATTTCCCTGGTGGTTTAATTCTGATTCCTGCTTCATGCATGAGTTGCATGCTTTTATGTGTTGTGAGATGGGGCCCTTGCCCACCATCCGCCCACACCCACAGAGTTTACATGGAGGAATGAAGTCACCCAGATGGTAATGAAGTGTCTGTCCACATCACCACCATCTCTCTCTCTCTCTCTCTGAGATCCCAGATCTTTTGGAAAAACTTAAATTACAGAAAGGGAGGAAACAAAGATTTGAGATTTGGTAGAGTCAATTAGGCAGTTATGTGGAAATATACATTTAAACATTAGAGCGTGGATAATTTAGGCCTTCTGTAATCTGTGTTTAAGTTTGGGACTTGGGAATAAAATATAATAGTTCAAATGCAATTTGGTCCAACTTGTTAAGTAATGTTTATAAGGAACTTCTACACAAGGAGGTAAACACATAATACTCTTGTTATATAAATAGTTATGGCCATTTCAGTCATTATAAACATTCTTTAAATTTGGCTGATTTCTAAACGTATTTGGCATTACATTACAGCTCAGTAAACACAGCTCACATACAACTCGGCGCTCATTTAGTTTACACTTCATTTATTATTGTTTTTATGAGTAGCTTATAGTGCAGTGATGTACTGACATATAGAAATATGGAAATTTATCCTTAGCTTTTCTGGCTTCTAATTCCAGAAGCTCCATAAGTTATTTCTCATTTTCACGGCTTGATATTTTTAACAATTTGCTGCCTAATATGAGGAATTAGGATATTACATTTAACAGATAAGTACAAAATATTTTCTAGTAACAAAATATAGCCTGATATGGTAAAGAAACAGTGACAATGAGAGCAACATAAACGTCAGAAATGTATCGTCATTACAAAAACACAAGTCTCAAATATATTGGTGAATTAGTAAGAAGAGACTAATCTCATATAGACTTGTGTAATCTGAGTTATGTGAGAGATTCAGTGATATGATGTAGTGATTCACGGAAAACCATTACTTATCAAATTTATAATATTTTCCAATCCAAATATGTCATGAAGAATTCTATTTAAATACAAAATATACATCAGTGCATTTTTATTCATTACAGAATGAGACAAATGTGTCTCTCCGTTTTTAGTTACATGTAAAAAAAGTTTGTTAAGAGATTTAGAAAGATCTTTATATAAATAATTCCACTGTAAGGTTTCAAACAGCTGCCAGTTTGTCCAGGATTGGCAAATCCAGCAAATTCAACCTAAGTGCAGTCTGTCTGATGTAAAAAGAAGTCTCCAATAACACCCAAATTTTATCCCTGGATTTGCAAATTACTCTTTCACCTGTTGGTGTGAAAGTGAATACATCTACAATCAGAGAAAAGTACTTGAATTTGGTCCTCATGGGAGATATTTCAGAAAAACATATATCAGAAAAAGAACATTAGATTAAGACCACAGTTTGCAAGTTATAGGCAAATACCAGGCCAATTGCATCAATACCTTGCCTATTGTAATCATTTGGCCTTTAGAATTGATTATTAGTTATAATTCAGAGTTAAACCTCATACCAACTGTGAAACACGCTGGTAATGTTGTGGTTTGGGGTTGCTTCTTTGCCTCAATGACTGGGCAACTTGCACTCACAGATTCAACCATGGATTCTATATCATGATAAAGAGTGCTCCAGGACAATATGAGGCCCATGAAGGTGAACATCCTAACAGGATAAGTTTTCTAAGCATAGTAGTAAATCAAGTAAGGAGTGTGGCATAGTGCAGTTTTAAACTCCATTGAAAAATTCTGAGTGTTGTGAAAATACATCCATTTGCTGGGAAGAGTGGTCAAAAACTTAAGCAAACTACAGAGCGTGCTGGGAAACTTTGTATAATGCCTCCAAGAAGTTTTTGTTAAAGGGGGTTTATTAGCTTCCAAGGCATATTTACCTTTTACTGATCATTTTGTTGAATAAATGACTTCAAAATCTAATCGTCTTAGTGGTTTTGTTCTTTATCTGTAATAAATGAACAATCTCCATTGGATATACCCCCCCCCCTCCCCACATGTCTTTAAAGATGTGAGTTGCCTTTAATTTGTCTGAACTGTTATATCAAATTTCCTAACACCTTCTGGCCAATCAAACTGATAAATCAACAGCACTGCAGTATAAGGAATACATTTGTTAAATTTCACTCTAAAATACTTATTGGGTAAGTTTCAACTCTTCGACAAGTGACTTAGGAAATGAAATGTCTATCCTTAAGCTTCAATTCCTATTACGCCTGGGCTGGATGCATTGCACATTCGTCATGGCTATGGTTTGGCAGGACACACACACACACACACACACAAAGACACACACACACACAGCTGTACATGCACACATGCTGAAACCTGGTATAAATTTACTATAGAAAGTGGACGTAATGGAGACTTACTGTATGTCCCCTATGACACATAATCAAACGCACACACAGCAGCATGCTTTGGGAGATTAAGACCTCTGAGAGGGCTGGTTCCTGGGATTCTGGTCCATGCACTGGTAAGAACAATTGCTATGCTGTGTGTAGTTCCTTCAGAGCTTTTGCTGCCTGCTACTTCAGTTCTGGACTCAATCACACACTTACACACATCCATGAAAACCATTCCCGAAGGGTGACAACTGGCCAAACAGCTGTCCCCTGGCAGGATGTATACAATTTTGGTTATGAAATCATGGAGCTCGAAATCATTAATTTGCTCGCCTTATTGTCTGAGACCTGGCATAAGGCGAAAACACATCCTGTATGGAACAGCAATACAAGATGGACATTAGTTCCAAATTTCACATTTTTAATTCTCTGGCCTTACTAACTTCTATAATAAGTGTCAGGATTCCTTGTCTTTCAAATTTCAGTGGAGTAAAAGTCCACTTCATGAGCTCCCAACTTCCTTTTTATGGAAACTTTCCCCCATTTCAAGTGTATAGTAAAGGTGAAGGGTAGTGCCACTATCTATACCTGTATTTATAAAAATTATTATAAAAAAAAAAAAATTATAAATAAAAACAATGAACCAAAGCAAGTTTAAAAATGGAACTGTTGCCACAGGGAGCACAATGTAACAACTGTGACAAACTGGAATGACTTATGATGAACTTTAAACCATAAAGGTCAGTTTAGACATATTGCTGATTGTTTTGCTGTCATGGAAGATTTATATTTTTGGAGAAGTGGAAGGGTGAGGTTGAAAAGTATTGCTTCAAGAACATGAAACTCATAAAACTGGAACAAAGATGTGCTGAATGCAGTCATGTTGCCCCCAGTCAAAAAGCCCACATGGTTTCATAAATTGTAGCTCATGATAAATGCGTACATATTTAAAGAGGCTGATGTGGTATATATTGCATTTGATTAAAAAAAAAAAAACTAAGATGAAGTTACCACAGCCTTAATTTTATTAGTACTGCTTGTGTAAATATGATGTGGAAATAAAACAAAAAAAAAGAAAAAAGTTGATCTGCTTGTGGGTGGCATAGTGACATCATGACTAGCATGTCTGCCTCACAGTATGAAGTTCTGGGTGTCCAGAAGGTTTTGAGTGTCGGTCTCGGTAAGGGTGTCTGTGTGGAGTTTGCATGGGTTTCCTTTGGATATTTCAGTTTCCTCCCACAGTCCAAAGTCATGCACATTATTCTAATTGGCTGTTTTAACTTGCCCCTAGGGGTGAGTGTGAATGGTTGTGTGTGTAAGCCCGATAGTGGATTGACTAGCTATCCAGTGTGTATTCCGCCTTCACTCAAATTTGGCTGAGATAGTCTCCAGCCTCCCTGCTACTCAAGTAGGATTTAGCAATTAACCTGATTGTATTTATTCATTCATAATTTTGAAATTTTCATTATTCTGCAATCATCTCAGTTATGTTTCGGAAAGAGCTTCTATTGTTTGTTAACTTCAAATCTTTTACCAAAACATTAGTTAGGATACCAATGCTAACATATTGTACACTAAGCCTGTTAAGTAATTTTGTTGAGGGATGCTTATAGGAATTATGATCAGTTCACAGTTGGTAAGCAGTCTCTGTATAAATCTCAGAGATCTGAGCCTCTTAATGATGTCCAAACTAAAAATGATGTGTGTGCAGCAAACTTCATATTTCAACACAAATTATTCAGCTATTATAATACAGGCTAATATGCAGCGTATACCAGTGCGTGAAACTCACTAACATGTTTAAAACCCTTGAAAATTATTTAAAACTTTTACTTTTGCACTGTAACATGTAACTTCACCCCAAGATCTGAGCCTGACTCCATTCACTGCATAAATTGTATTCATTCATTCATTCATTTTCTAAGCCGCTTAATCCTAATTAGGGTCCCAGGGAGGATTTTGGAACTGCCAATCAGAAATTGGCATTTTGAGACTGCCAATCAGCCTACTGTGCATGTTTTTGGACTATGGTAGCAAACTGGAGTACCCTGAGAAAACCCACACAATCACGGGGAGAACAGAGGTTCACGATTATAGCCAATAGATGGCATTTAGTGGCATTTTCATTGCATAAAATGCTGATTTTTTTTTTATTATTATAAAAAAAGTTAATTTTATAACCTTTAAGCCCAGCATGATGTGTTTTATCTCAGTCCAGTCATACCATTTCGTTTCCAGCTCCGAACATTTAGGTATGCAGTATTTCTTTGGCTCTGCCAATACTTTCTTTCAGTTTGGTTTCCAGAAGAAATGATTGACAAGGGCAAGGGCTTCCTGGGGTTTCTTTATACCGAAGAAATAGCACAGAACCTCTTTTCCCACGGGATATAATGAAATCTTTACCTGCCTGTCAACTTGAACAGGATATACTCTACCTTACAGTAAATGGGGTTATTTCAACTGATCATTTTACAAAAGGTAAAATGCAGTATAATCTTCCCAGATGTGTGTATGCATAATTCATTAAAAAAAGAAAAACCACTGACAATATAGATTCCAATGGGAATACAAACCTAGAAATATTCAAATAAATAATTACATTTCCCCACATCCTTATTTACTTCTAGTCTGAAAACTGTCTTTAGAACCCCAAACTTTAGTTTAAAACTAAAGTTTAGTTCCTGACTACTGTTTAGTTTGGCCCTGTAAAATGAAGCTCTGCAGAATAAAAAGCAAATGTTACCATATAAAAATGGTGCAGCCTCTCACACATACTGAGAAAGACCAGAGCAACAGCTGGCCAGTAAATCCACAGTGAGATTATTTTAACCTCTATGCTGAGAGCAGTCATGGGATGAGATCAGAATCACATCCAAACAAACATATTTTTAGAACTTACTGCGAAACATGCAAGGAAGAGTGGGCAAAGTCTAGGACTAGGAGGAATTGGGAGGAAACCTTAGAGAAAAGTTAGCTTGTTGCTTAGCAACACTTTTCTTTCCATAAAGCAAATGTTCTCCACCTTCTCTAGGGAATTTTTACCTAACCATTATCTATAATATCATTCCAAGCATATACTTGATTTCAGGAATATTTAATAACAATTATTATATAATATATACATTTTTATTAGCCTTTTTTTCTCTGAGTACATCTTTAAGCTCATTTTACTCCAGACCATGGAGTCAATACCAAAGCCTGGAACTGGCAGGTCACAAAGGAGGCTTCTAAAATAAATTGAGGTCACTGGCAAAAAAGGTTAAAAAGCCCTGCTGTAAAAGGTTTTGCACAACAAAAATGTCAGGAAAAAAGGGTTTTGTTACTCAGAAAAAGGATGTGCCAGTGAGCTGAAGGATGAATGGTGGTGAAAATCTCACTGTATAATTCAAAGTGAAATCTGAAGACGTGATGAGACACAGAGCCTAAAGAAGAGCCTAAAGAATTTACCAGCTGTGACCGTCTGTATATGTGTAGGGTCTCTGTGTCTCCATAACAACAACACATTTGCTGTCTATCTATGAGAATGTGAATGAGACTATTTAAGAATAAAGAAATGTGGAATTGGGAGGTCATTAAACTCTTTTTGCTTGCTTCTTCTTTTTTATTTATTTTTTTTAGATATTTAAATACAATTCAACAGTCATTTTATCATCAAAAATTAACAATTTTGTTCAGACCAAGGTTTTTCTATTTATCATTTTCTTTGGGCCACTTTGGTATTGAATTTGGGCATAAACATATACTGGGTTGGCACAGTGGTGCAGTAGTTAGCACTGCCTCACTGCCTCTGCATCCTCAATGGTACCAGCAGGGTTGCCCAACAAGCCCAAGGCCATAACCAAAAAGAATTCAAGCTCAGGATTGTGGATGATGGGAAAAAAGTCCTCTTAGAAATTAATTTGGTTGGAATGGATGAACGAGGCCATAACTTGCCACAACCCTTTTTTGGACAAACAAAGATTGTCCCAGAGTGCATACAGAGGTTTTTTGCTGCACACAGACTTCTTGCTGGCATATGTCAAAAATGTTTATCCATGCACAAAAATTTCCGACGAATGGCACGAGCAACAACGTATGGGAACTTATTAAAATGTATAACAACAAAATTATAATGAAATCAAAACAAACTTCAGCTTATGGCAGGGGAAGCCAAAAGTTGTCCATATGCTGGCATACGTTGGGCCAATGCGTTATAGTTTGAAGGCCACTTAAGTGTGAATGGTGTGAATGGTTGTCTGTATGTTGGCTTTGAGACAGATTGGCATGCTGTTCAGGGTATACCCTGGCTTCTCCCAGAGTTGGCTGTGATAGGCTCCAGCCTCCCCTGGACCCTAATAGCATATAATTATAGTTAAATTAATCCATACCATGAATGAACAATATGGTTAAAAAGAACTGGAAACATTACTGAAAGGAGTAAGAAACTCCTTGTTGCTTAGGAAAAGCTGTTACTTAGGATATTAGTGGACATAGACATCAAGAACACTGCATGTTTTCTCCTTTTGTAAATATCAGAAAACAGTTCCCTAAGTTAATCAACTATCGGAATCGGTTGTTATGTAAGAAACTGTAAGAAGAAAAAAGTTATTGAGGTGAACTGTGCTGTCAGAGACTTATTTTAACAATATGAACCTGTCAGTGCTGAAAACTATAGGTTTACTTTCACATGGATGTCTGAGTGATAGAATTACTTTGTATGGCAGTTTTGTGGTTACGAATTGCAGTGTTCTATGTAACTCAGTACTGTACTGATTTCAAACATTTTTGTTCCTAGTAAAAATTTGGACCCATAAAAATTAGAGCCCAGCTTCAACTATACTATTGCCTGCCTGTGCAAAAAAAGGTTATAACAAAAACTTTAATTTTTTTTTAAACCAAATGGTCAGCAGCCATGACAAATGAAGCCCTATCACATGGATAACACGTGCAAAATCAAGGCATGCGCAGATTTTACCAAAAAAAATTTAATCCAGAACCCTCTTACTGTGAGTCCAACCGCTCTGCCACTGTACCACCACATATATCATTCATTCATTCATTTTCTGAACCACTTAATCCTAATTAGGGTCACGGAGAGGCTGCAGCACATCTCAGCCGGCTCTGGGCGAGGGCAGAGTACACAGTGGAGAGCTCACCAGGCCATCATAGGGCAGAAACAAGCTGACGGCGATGCAGCCTACTCTTGACGAAAGTCAGCAATGGTTCTTTTACATTCCTCTTACCACAGACAGTGAGAGACATGGACGGCCTTTAAAAACCCAGTTAGCTGCACTGAAGGCACACATATCATATATTTACAAATGAAATAAAAAAACATTCAGCAATTTACTTAATGAAATAACAAGTCATGTGACCTTTTTCATGTGATTGAAAAAAGTAGGTACATAAAAGAAGTATAATGCTAAAGATACATATACATGCAGTCAGAAACCCCCTGGATACATCACAGACCCTATTCTGAGATGGGCTAGTGTAAAATATTTCTGAATTATGCAATGAGTCAGAGTGAATCGGAGACTTGATTCAGAGTGTGAGTGTGAATGAACTGTGAATGCAGTGAGTACCACTTCTTGTTAATACATGTTCAAGAGGAAGAGCCAGATTGTAGGGGGAAGTACAGGGCATCCTCTGTGCCAGGGGTTGGTACAGCATTGTGCTTAAATGACATGTAATCATTCCCTCATGATGCTAAGTGCACTAGCCAGCCATCGATTAGTTCCACACCCCAGCTGCTGATAGGAACAGCCAAGAGCTACAATGCAGCAAGAATTTGATAGTGATCCCACACTGCGGAGCTTTAATACATGCCAGATCTTTTGGTTTTAGATATAAACAGATATGAACATCAAACTAGGTTTTCACTGAGGGTGTCCTACTGTCTGCTTAAAAGTGTGGTAGGTCATGGGTCTATGGTGCTTTCTCATTTGGCCCAAGTACTGAAGGATCCATTCTGGGTTTGTTTTGGGAGTGCAATACTATTACAGATTAAAAAATGCCTCACAGGAAGAAGGTTCTTGGTTTGAGTCCTGGGCTTGCATGGATTTCCTCCAGGTGCTCCAGTTTTCTCCCACAGTCAAAAGATATGTACATTAGCTGTTCCAACATGCCCAGAGCTGTGAGTATGAGCATAAATGGTTGTGTGTTCATTGGCGCTGCAATGCACTAGCAAGCTGTTCAGGGTGTACCCTGAGTTCACTCAGAGACTCCGGCATGAATGCATGCATGTAGAGATGTCTTGTGATCAAAAAACCTACTAATTCAACAGTAGCATACGAAACCAAACTGCACTGCTAACTTGAGATAATAACATTATACATTAGATGTGATAGCACCTCTTAAGACCCCAACTCTAACTAACTTATAATTTGTACCCACTGTTCCTGTTTCTCAGCACTTAATAACTGTTAAAATCAATTGATATCTTTGAAACAGGAAGAAGTTTGGCAAAACAGTAAGACATATGAGAATCTTATAAGGGTATTCGCACAATATAGTTGGAAGAAAGTGTGATGTCCTTATATGAAGATGGTGGAATCTTAAAGATTAAAAAGAGGGGGAAAAAGAATTCATACATATTCTTTGATTTATGACTGTCTTGATCCATCTTCAAAATCATTAACCAGACTCCTACTGAAGTGTATGGTTTATTTACACACTAATAGTGGATAACTAATGGATGCTTGGAAGCAGAGCAAAGCTCATAAAAATTGGAAGTCCAGCTACTTCCTTGCTGTGTATTCCCATCATGTCAGATTTTACGATGATCACTCTTATTAAGCTCCATGTTTGGTGTTGTTTAACAAATTTGAGCAATAAATAAATAAATAAAAAGCAGATAGTAGTGTGTGTGTGTGTGTGTGTGTGTGTGTGTGTGTTTCCATAGAAAGGACTTCTTTTTTTCCAAGTCCGAGGAGATGAACAGCTCCAAGGAGTCATCATGTAATTACTGTAATTCCCTCATGATGCGAGCACTATTACTCTATTTGATTAGGAAGAAAGGAGAGGAAGGAAGGCGTACACTCTCTACTGATTACACTTCAAACATACAATCACATTTTTTTTTGTAGAATGCCACTTTTTTTTATTTATAACTCGCTGTTATATAAGTACTTCTTTTATTCTTTCACCACAGTGGATCATATGATCCACATATTTGATTTGGCACAGGTTTTTACGTTGGATCAGTTTTTGCTGTTTTACACCCTTCCTGATGCAACCCTCCCGATTTATCTGGGCTTGGGACCAACACTATGATCGCACTAGCTTTTGCAAACCTAATGGCTGAGCTATTCACACTCACATTCACGCATATGAACAATTTAGAGTAGCAAGTTTACCTAAAGTAAATGTTTTTTGGGATGTAGGATAAGTGGAACACCCAGTGGAAACCCACAAAAGCATGAGGAGAACATGCAAACTCTATGTTGGCTATTGTTTTTGAACCCAGAATGTTTTTGCTGAGGCGACAATGTGAACGATGGAGCCACCATGACGTCTTGCTGCTACACAAGAACATTGAATGCAGTAAACTTAGTTAGCTCCTCATCTTTTCCTGACTTTTTCTTTAAATTGTCTCTTATATTGGCAGACAGTGTTTAAATCACAGAATATCAAAAGATCCACCAGTTTTTCCCTTTATTTTTTTCCTTTTAATGGAGTCTATGTTTCCAGAGACTGTATTAGTGGATCATTAAAATCTGGCATTGCAATATTTTCCAAGTTACACAAACAATAAATGCAAACATCTTTTTACTGCAGTGCTTATTTCCAGAATCAGTATGACGCCAACTGACATCTTTTCTGACTTAACCCACACCCCACATCTCTGTTTCTCTTTAAGGCTTTTTTTTTTTACACCATTTTGTCTTGCGTCATTTTGCAGGATGAGATAGTCATGTCAATGATGACCACCAGTAAGGGTAATTACCTGTGTGTGTGTGTGTGTGTGTGTGTAAGAGCCAACACAAACACTTGTGGACTATCTTGGTGAAGTGATGTCTCTGATTTACTAAAGGTTAATTACTGATTATAGGAAGACTGTGTTGTTTTAAACGAACAGATTATTTATACAGCAGTGAGAGAGAGCTCAGAGCCAACACCAGTACATGTGAGTGTGGGAATGTCAGTAAATTAACACAGGACAAAAGAGCGAGATGAAGTGGTGAAGGCTGTAATCTAATGTTGCATTTAATTATCTTCAGATGTTTGCATGTCTGTCATACAGCTTGAGAAAATCTGTAACTAGATTAAACCTCTTACTCTGAATGCCCAGGCATAAACTGTTGCACAATTCTCTTGAGCGCCATGCCTCAGGAGTGCCATGCCTCATGTTTTAAACCGTAATAATCACGATGTTTCTACCTGCATCTTTATTCAAAATAAATATATAAATTATAAAGTCCTATTAGTGTTTCAGTGATATGTTAAAGTCGGAAATGCAATGAGTCTAAGCCTTAGTTATTTTATCTATTTATTTGTTTCGCATTTATGTTATAACTTTGAAATTAGGGCCAAACTGGGGTTACTGCATGCTATCGACATCTTGATTGTTTTATTTTTCTGATGAATGTCAGATGTTTTGGGTTGCTGCATTCACATAATGCAACAAGAGTAAATTAATTCTGGCAATGATAACATTTATGTGTGTAGCTTCCCATGAAACAAGGATTTAAAAATTTGTGTCAAGTTGTGGGGGGAAAAAACCCGTCAAATGTCACTGTGGCTAAATTCTAAGTTTTTGCAATGTTTTGGGTCAAACGTATTTGGACACCTGATGAGTCAGGTCCGTATATGCTTTTTGAACATCCCATTCCAGATTTAGTATAATAGTTTTCCCAGTATAATAACATCCAACCTTTTGTGGAGGCTTTCCAGTAGACTTTGGATCATGACTTCATGCTCATACAGCTAAATATAAGAACATTACTGAGATCAGGTGTGGATGTCTGGTACGAAGGCAGTGTGTACTATTACTGGTGTGTAGTCAGGGTTCCAGTTAATCTCAGAGGTGTTCAGTGGGGTTGAAGTCAGTGTTCTGTCCTCAGAGCAGGACATTACATTCTTCCACTCCAATCTTAGCAAGTCATGACTTTATGAACTTTCCTCAGTGTACAGGAGCATTGTCATGCTGGAGCATATTTGGTCATCTTACTTCCATTGAAGTAAGTAAGTTATGTTGTTAATTCTACAACATACAAAGAAATTCTATAGAATTGTTTGCATCAAGGTTTGTTGCAACATGATTGGAAGGTCCGCATAGGGGTGTGATGGTCATGTTTCCACAAACTGTTGAAGCATAAATACTGTATATCTCAGCAAAATGACATACAATGCTTGACTTGGTTATCTTTATACAAATATGTTGTTGGGTAAAGAATCAGTTTAACAAAAGCAGCAGTCAAAGTAGTTAGTCTGCTTATACTGTAGATGTCTAAAACCTTGTTATTCTAATGTGATTTCTTCACATAGTGAACATCACACATTGATCAGGTTGTTACATCACTATAACAGATGTTAATTAGATACATAATGAAGAGGAATGTATACATTGTACTATATAGAATATAACAGGACTTTTGAAAGGTTGATCATGTGAAGTGTTTTCTCAGACCACCACATATATGAAGGGCTGAGAACCAGATTGGTCCAACCAACAGAAAGCTGTTTTCAAGAATGACATGAAAGATTTTGGAATATAAAAAAAATCAGGGCTAATGCAGCTCATGATATAATTCAAGGTCATAAAGAAGATTTAGGGACCATTTTCACACATATTGATCTTATCCACATTTGTCAAAATATGACCTTATCTCATTTTTCAGTTTTTATGGGTTAGACCACTGTGGCTCTCAGTACTTCATATATTCTTTGGCACCACAGGTCATTGCATAAATGTATGTTTAGATAATAACAATATGATTATTTATTTTATATTGCGCCCCCACTGCACAGATTCCACGAATGCCAGCTTGCTCCTTATGGGTCAATATTATCCATGGAGTATTATTTCAGCACACACACACACACACACACACACACACGCGCGCACACACACACACACGCTTGTGCAGCCAAGCCCAACATGTCTGCTTATATGATTTGATTCTAAATAATAATAGGAATATAAAGAAAAGAAGAAGAAAAATCAAGACTATGCTGGCGTTCTCATATACAATTACAGACACACAAAGTGTCTGTACATCTCAAAAATAAATAAATTAATTAATAAATTAATAAAAAACACATATCATGGCACCACCCAGATTATGTTTTTATTAATGACCATAGCACTGCATGATATTTTCAGTTCATGGTTAGGATTTGATTAGTTGTGCCAGGTCTTTGTTCGTAGTTGTTTAAGTTCAAGTTCTGCCAGAAAGCTGTGTGTTTGTGTGTGTGTTCTGGAGAAGTGATTTATGGACTCGCTAATTGTCTTGGGTTTCTTTCTAACAATGTGACTATTATCTACTGTAGCAAAGTAATTTAGTTGTATGTGCATGTCTGTATATTCGTTTTATATATATATATATATGTGTGTGTGTGTGTGTTTGTGTGTGTGTGTGTGTGTGTGTGTGTGTGTGTGTGTGTGTGTGTGTGTGTGTGTGT
>JAOUQZ010000030.1:9059564-9077134 GCA_028564935.1 Neosilurus hyrtlii
AGAGAGAGAGAGAGAGAGAGAGAGAGAGAGAGAGAGAGAGAGAGAGAGAGTTAGTCAAACTAACTGCTAAATTACAAAGACACACAAGGACATTCTGCTGGGGAAATTTAATTAGCTAGACACATTATTAGGTTTTAACTACATATTTTATCTCAAATCTTAAGCAATGCCATTTCCTGCTCTGTTTATTAAATGAAATATAGTCCTGCGTTAAATTAACATTTTTTCTGATGATCTTATCATGTTGCTGTCATAGTGAAAAATGATATAGTGAACCAAGAGTTTATAGCTCACTTTGAACTAACATTATTCATACGCTATGCAAGTACATCACCACAGCCACTGAGCAGCGTGTAAGTGAAGACATGACGTTCATCATGAAGCGCCAACAGAAACCTTAGCTTAGACATCTTTATTAGGATCAGAGGTCAACTACTATAGAAGGTCTCAGCAGATACCTGGTGAACTGCTGTAACTAATTTCAGAGCTGTTGCAACAGATAAACGTGACTTACTCGTTTAGAGGAGATCTGCATGTTGATGATGGATGAAGAGTCCTGTAGCGAGAAAGACATAAATATGGGTTTGATTGTACATACTTTGATATTTGATAATAATCCATGCTTTCAAAAATTTTTTATGTAAAATTCAAACCTACACAACCGAAGTCACACACACCTTGAAGACTTGCAGCTCCTCCAGCAACAGCTCTGTGTTACTCCAGCTTCCTTTGGGCACTGAGATCACCTTCAAAATGGTGCCAATATCTGCAAAGGATTAAATATTCATAAAATACAGTACTATAGACACAGTGGTATACAAAAGAACATTTGAATTTTCTTAAAAACACATAGCGATGTAACTACAGTAGGTACAGTAAATAGCAATAAGACAGCATGGGAACTCTAAATCTACTAGTATACACTGTAAGATAGATGCAGAGTATAATTCGCAGACCTGCTTAGTAATAGGTAACATAATAAGTAGTTTTTAATTGTATATCAGGTTTTTATGCAGCTGTTCCAGCTGCAACATTTGTATTAAAGTGCTTGGTCTAACATGATTTCATTTCTATTATAACAATGTCTCCGAGACCTTGTATGGTGGGAACTGCATATAATGTACAGCAGTGCCTCCAGGGAATTCAGGTGACTTTGTCTAGTCCTCATGCATTCAAGGCAACCTTACACTTCTAACCAATCACTGCATTTTTTTCTGCAAATTTGGTCAATCACTGTATTTCGAAGACAATAAATAAATAAATAAAATGCATACACCTAGGAGAGCGTTTCTGAAAAGTAGCTCTTTCAGGTTGGAAGGAAGGATTAACGCAGAAACAAGTATGTGTTTTCTGATGTACACCCCTTAGAGTGGACGTAAAACTCAATTCAAATAATAAACATGGTGAAACTTTTTAAAAGGGGAATTTATATTATTTAACTGAATTGGAAGAAGTTTTTAGTGTCAGCATTTTTACCATAGTTGCAAAGTGGATGGGTTCTACTACAATAAAGTCTGTAGATCTTTTTAATCTCTTTGTAAAAAGTTGCATTTTTTTTGTGTTATTTGCCCAAAGAGATGGATAGCTACTGTTAAGTGTGGATGGTGGTTCATGTCTGTTTTAACCCTACCATAGCTTATCAACCTTCCCTCTGAGCCTGATGGATATGTGGTATAGATAAAGCATGGGTGAATGGTAAACCTTTCCTCTCTATAAGAACTCTATGAAAAGATGTTGACCTGTTCCAATAAACATGACATCATAGTGACCGTCTGCAGCATTAACTCGATCCACAGCGATCTGTGTGAAGCTGTAGGGCATTCCTGTGCGTACAAAGAGCGGACGTCCACCAAGCGGCGTTACTGGGTTATACATCAATGGGTGATGACGTGCGAACTGGATCACATTATCTGGAAAGCCTTTAGTGGACTCAAAACTTCCAAACGTCTTACTAGGACACTAAACGATATGCAAAGAAAGGTATAAAACAGAATTAAATGTAATTTTTTGTAGTTTGGAACATCAAGCTCATTCTGTTTGTATTAAAAGATAAAAAACAAGCAATGAGCAATGTTTGAGTGAAATGAGGAGCTCACCATGCCTGGTCGAGGGTAAGGGACTTTGCCTTGGAAAGGTACCCACTGGTAATTTGGTCCTTCTTTATGGGCAAAAGGCCCCAAAAATGCCCTCCGGATGTCATTCATTGTGTACAAGCAGACGGCTGATCCACGGAATACACTACTGTGAGAAAGAAAGACACACTGTTAATACAATACACAGAAACCATTTATAGATCACAGGATCTGACATGATGAGTCTCAATACATGGCCTAAGCACTATTTTCATTATGTTGAGTGTTTAGAGGTTAGCTGGTTGTTAAGACTGATTAATGAAACGAGGCTACGCTATACACAGAAAAAAAGTAGTTAGTACAGTACTTCCTATTGTTTTTAAAGCATTACTATAATAAGACACTGCATAGAGGAGACAAAAGTAACACCTTGCTAAGTCAGTATCAAGAATTTAATCACAGTAACATACTTATATTGAAATTGATTAGAATTTAACTGGAATGAATTATAACACATCAAGATAAAAATAAGCCCAAAATATGTGAACTGTTAATTTGGATTTACTGGGATTTCAGATTTTACACAAGGCTTTTTTAGAAAGCTGAACTACTCTAAACATATGATCCAGTTTTTGCTACCTTTTTGGCTTGTCTGGAATTAGGGTGTATTATTAGTGTTGCAGGAAGGCTGGAGCCCATCCCAGCTGACTCTGGACGAAGGCAGGATACACCCTGAACCGGAACATTACAGGGCCAACACAGACACACAACTATTCACACTCACATTCACACTTGGGACAATCAAGAATATCCATATCTATTAGCCTAATGTTCATGTCTTTAGACCGTGTGAGGAAACTGGAGCACCCCAGAAACACCATTGCTGAGCACAGAGCTCAAAACCAGGAAAATCATGCTGTGAAGCTGGCGTGATAAACACAACAACACCTTGTTGCCCTCTCTGGTATAATGTTATGTGCCAAAATATAAAGCATTAAATCAATTAACTAATACAGAAATTTGTGCACAGGAACTGCCAAAACTCTCACCTGGAAGTAGAAAAAACTGTGTAGACCAGAGGATTCTTCCTGTCTCTTGTCTGCAGCAGGAACACATCCCCTAAAATTTGATATCAAATAAATTATGCAAACATTAATCCAGATCTAAGGACACTCGTTTAAGTTAAGTTTAATATGGATATGCCTCCTTACTGAGCTCGTCAAAGTGTGTTTCACTGCCATCATTGCCTGGTACAGAGCAGACAAGTCGAGTCTTTAAGAACGTTGTCCATTTATTCACTAAACTACGTTGTCCTCCCATGTCATTCTACAACACACACCAATGCATAATATTTACATAATAATCAAGGTCTCACAAAACTTATATAAAAAAAGGTTTTGCTGCCATTAAATCAAATCAGTACTAATCATCTTGCCTACCCGGCACAGCTGACCAATCCGAGCATAGGTGACCTTGCCAAAACCTTGAGCTTCGACAGCAGTTTCTCGGAAAAAGAAGAAGACTTTATCATCATCAGGGTTCTCACTCTCCGGAACAGCAAAAGCTCCTATGAACTTGGGCTCTGGAAAACATGAGCACACAAACACACTTATATCTCAGACAAGCCTTACTGTATCTGCAGCTTAACTCGTTTCACGGTCAGATTGAGTGTGGAGTCCTGTGGAATCCAAACACACCATTGAGCCAGCGAGAGTCATGTTGTTCAGTTCGTATGGAGGGTTTATCTCCCAGGCTCCGAAAAATCGTGAAATCTCTTCCCATTAGGTCAGTTGCCACGCCGGAATACAGCTCATCACCTAGGAGCAGTAGCAGCATTCTTTAAAACATTCTTAGAAATGCACTTACACTTCAAAACTCTGTCTAGGATTATAACACTATAGCAACTTCCTAGTTAAAAATGTCTAGCTGTAAACTTTTATTTGTTTGGATGTTTTTATAAATATATTTTGAAATTATTGATTGCTTGGTTATGCTTCACAGAACCCATTTTGTGAACCCATGGTGCAGTCAAATACATGTCAGTCCATTAATGTTTTGACATCTAAGTTACTTATTTGTACCCTTTATATGATTCTTTGAAGAAAAAAAGTAGATCAAAATACAGATGTCCATCCATTCATTCATTTTTAAGCGACTTCATCCTAATTAGGGTCACGGGGAGGCTGGGGCCTATCTCAGCCATCTCTGGACGAGGGCGGGGTAAACCCTAAACAGCTCGCCAGACCATTGCAGGGCCAACACACATACAACCATACACACTCACACCTAGGAGCAACTTGGAACAGCCAGTAAGCCTACTGTGTGGGTGTTTGGACTGTGGGAGGTAACCAGGTAACACAACCTCTAACCAACTCTTTAGCTGCTGTCCTGCTTACTAATGAGGAAAACTTAACCTTAGTCACCTAGCTATCTATCTAGCTATTATTAGGTTAATCATGCTGAGGTTAGATAGATAAATAATCATGATGAGATGGATGTCTTCTTTTATGGTTAAATTCCACTCAAAATGACAATATGTGTAAAATGATACAGCTACTAATGTAATTATGTCCCAAATGGAACACATTTTACTAGAGTTACATGACTGGTGATGATTATGCCGTAAGGAAGACTGACAGATGTACTGACCAACCAGAACAGAAGCTGCAGTGTGCCGTGGGTCATATGGGCTTTTCCCTTTTCCATCATCAATCAGAGATTGATCAAATCGAAACACATGATCCTTGAGAGAGATGGAAAAAGAAACAAAAACAAGGGGAGAAAAGAAGGTGAGATAGAGGCTAATATTTTCCAGTTCACATTAAAGTGTTTTCCAAACTGGAAAATTGGAGTTCTTTTCATAGCTCTCAGGGTCCAGCAACTTGCAGCCATTTCTCTCTCTCTCTCTCTCTCTCTCTCTCTCTCTCACCTCCGCCTTCTGTCCAACCTCCACGTAAGCACAGGTCGGGTGGAAGGCTCCTGTGCCACAGGCATAAAGGTGAGTTCGGTTAAAGTGGTGTAAAACCTTCACATAATTAACACAGTCCATCTGCAAAACACACAGTGACATACAAATGCAGATCAATCTTAATGACATGAATTTTTCACATTTTTAACACAGTTCACAGCAGTGAGAGCCCCCATCTGTTATGTCTCACAATCATTTTCTGCCAAAAAGACAAAGACACACCACGTGTTGCGTATGCATGCACACATGGTCTCACAAAAAGTGTTGAGCTCTAGTGCCTCAACTAATTTGACACTTTGACTAATGTTTGACACTGACTGTCATTTCAGAACTGTACTAGGTAATGATTTGTCATCTTTGCAAATCCAGATACCATTCATTCATTTTCTAAGCCGCTTAATCCTAATTAGGGTCACGGGAAGGCTAGCGCCCATCTCAGCTGACTATTGGCGAGGGCGGGGTACACCCTGGACAGCTCACCAAGCCATCTCAGGGTCAACACGTGCACAACCATTCACACTCACATTCACACCTAGGGACGATCTGGAACAGCCAATTAGTCTACTGTGCATGCTTTTGGACTGTGGGAGGAAACCAAAGCATAAGAGGAAACCCACACAAGCACGGGAAGAATATGCAAACTCCACACAGAAACACCGGAAATTGAACACAGGCTTTCTTGCTGTGAGACGGATGTCCTAACCACTGTGCTACCATACCGCCTCAATCCAGATCTCATTCACTATAATACATGTTAGGAATTCCCAGCAAGCTAGAAATGTTAACTGTTCAGAGTATTATTAATAATAAGACATTGGGAAAGAAGAGTATGGGAGTGATTTAGGTAGAAATAATGAACCAGGCACAGTCTTAGAGTTACACTGTCCTAACTCCACAGTGCTAGAGAAGTATTACTCTTATATTGTAATGGTCTCTCTTCTGTAATTTTCACACTCTTTTTCTAATCCAAATAGCCCCAACATCTGCTTAACTGGGGTCGGGACACACCCTGAGACATACAATGAAAACCAAGCACTTGTCTTACTACTTCCATCCTGTGCCTCAGGGGAATAGCAGAGACACATTACTAACCTTAATATCTACATCTTTATCTGTTCAGGGTAAACCCACCTTCGCCTAGTGTCGGCTGAGATAGGCTCCAGCCTCCCTGTGACCCCAGCAAAAATAAGCCCCCCCGCTCTTCTCTGTTGTGTCTCCTTGTCTCTCCATATCTCTCTCTGTTTGGATTCTGTTCTGTCTCTAATTCTGTAGTTTGCTTCATCTCAAGGCTTTTTATGGATTAGAAAAAAATTCTCATGGATAAAATTAAATAGGCTGCTCAGTATGAGAGAAGAAATCACATCATGATCTATTCCTATGTGCTGTGCACAGTTTAGGCCCATTCAACTGACCTGCTCTGAAAATCACACAATACCCCACCGTAACCTATAATGTCATTTAGTCAAATCATATTTACTGTTTAGCTTTGCACTGGAGCTATGTCTACTTGTTAGACATAACAAGTAACAGGAGCTTGTTATTCTACTGTATGACACACAGCCATCTTTAAAATAGATTTAAAAAAGTTCAATGGTCTTTTTAAAATTGTATTCATTTTCTTCCCCAGAATGTACATATCTTATTATGTTATGAGGTGCATTTCTTTTGACTTTTAGATATTCAGTGTCTGTCTGTAGCTCTTGAAGTAAGCATGCGATTATTTATTTATTTATTTATTTATTTATTTATTTATTTATTTATTTATTTATTTATACAGTTTACATAATGCTGCCAACAATATTGAATTAATTCATAATAAATCAAATAAAGTAGTTGTTTAGGTATAGTTATAAAGAAAGCTAAAGTAGCAAGTGTTAGATATAGAAGCTGTCTTGGCTGATTAACAACATTTGGGTGAAGAACCAGGTGATGTAAATTAAATTCTTGGCATAACTGTATTTGGTACTAGTACTGGAACCACACAATAGTGTTTCAACGGTACTGAATTGATCATGATATTGCACTCTTAAGCTAATCACCACTTAACCTGGGAATGACTTGTTGAAATGGGACATAAAGAGTGTGTACCACAGATGCTCACATTTTAAGCCCTCTCCTATTCAGGATGGGAAGCATAACAAAAGGCATACTAGGCTTATTTCTTTCAGATTTCTTGAGTTGAACAGCACTAAAAAAAATCAAATTTCTGATAATAAAAAAAGTGCAGTTGTGGCACATGCAGGGTTGTAAACAGCCCATCCAAACATTTCATTCAGTTGTACCGATTGTGCATGACCAGAGCATTCTACAAGGCTAGGCAAACATATTCATTCATTCATTCATTTATTCAATCATTCATTCATTTGCCAAACCACTTAATTCTACTTAATGTCAGCTGAATTTGGGTGAAGGCAGGGAAAACCCTGAAAAGCTTGCTACTGCATCGCCATCCAACCAGCCTCACTTGCACCTGGGGGCAATTTGAAACAGCCAATTAGCTTAATGAACATGTTTTTGGACCGTAGGAGAAAACCAGAGAACCTGGAGGAAATCTATGCAAGCAAGGGAAGAACATGCAAGCTTCCCACAGTAAAGCTCTCACCAAGCCCAGGAATCAAACCTTCTTGCTGTGAGGTGGACGTGCTAATTAATATGCCAACATAGTGGTGCCCTAGGCAGAAATATTGCTAAAGCTAACAAGCTAGTCACCAGCTGGGAGAACTAATGGCAGGTATGTTCATTGCCTACATTCACTGTGTTACTTGTTTGCTTATAAGTAAGCGAGACTATAAGGTAGCTCGATATGACAAAGATGTGCAATTCTTGCTTTTCCAAGAAAGGTTCATGTGTTTAGGACTAATGACTTGAGGAAAACTTGAAGAGATGGGATGAGATTTTCAATTTGTATTTTAGATTACTCTTGGTGGTTTCTCCAATATTACCTGGTTTGCCTTTACACATATGTATGGTGTCTTCATATAAGGAAATATTGATTTGAACTTTTGAAAACTCGTTCTTGTTTATCAGGTAAAATAAACTTCTCATATTTAAAAAAACTGTATTGAAAGAAAACATTCTTGTTGCAGTGCAGGAACCTTGCATTATCTGATTACAAACCAAATTTATTAGGCTTCTGTCCATTTGGCTGTGTTATGTGTTACTATCCAGAGAGCGAGAGAGAGAGAGAGAGAGAGAGAGAGAGAGAATCCAGCATATACACAACAACAAAATACAACAAAAGGTTATTGGTTATCATACTGCTCTTTTTACTGTGTGTGTGTGTGAGAGAGAGAGAAAGAAAGAGAGAGAGAGTGACAGATCACCACCCAATTAAGTTGAAGACAAAGTGTGTTTCTTGCTCTTCTTTCCTTTTCTCTGGGTCTTTACACTTTTTTATTTCAATGGGTTTATAGCTAACAATTAGCAAGGGGTAAGAGGTTGGAAACACTCAATGGTATTTGTGTATGTGTGTGTGTGTGTGCGCGTGTGTGTGTGTGAGTGTGCGCGTGTGTCTGCAGAGGGCACAGCACATTGGAAGACTGGATTTTTTTTAAGTGAGACTGTTAAAGAAAGAAGAGGAGAGGAAAAAAAGAAAAAGCAACAAAGGAAATGATGAGCGAGTCAGTCAGTGATTTACACCCACAGATAATGTGTGTTTCTGAGCTCGGCTCCCTACTAAGTGAGATACATGAACCTTAACCTCTGACCTTTATATTATACTGAGCATTAGATCCTCGTGTGACCAACATGCACATATGCTTATATGGCTCTGTAGAGCTGAGATTGTGTGTCATGAAACACTAGAAAAAAATATAGATATAGCACAGCAACATAATGAGTACATATCAAAAGACTAATTTGGAATAGCAGTAAAAGTCATAAAAATAATAATAATAATAATAATATCTATTTATGGCTTTAGAGTGAAATTATATATTCTGTTGCACAATACATAATAATATCCTAATAAATATAATCTGTGCAAACTATTATGCATGAAAATAGATAGGCAGCTGCATTTCTATTTCACTTTAAAAATATTTCAAACCTATAAAAGCCCACTGTGCACATGGTGTGTTTCTCCTGAAAATCAAATATAAACAGAACTGTTCTAATGCTTCCCTCATATCTTAAAGAAAACAGTTATGGTTCTGTTCTTTTTTTGTGTAAAATGTAGCCTTCTTTAATTGGACAAGGTCTTAACCAATCTACATTCAGTTTCTCTTCCAAATACTTTTGTTGTTCTGTACTGGATGCCATAAATAAATACTTATACTGATGTTAAGAGGAATCACACTTATACCCATCATCCCAGTGGGCAATTTGATGGTATCACATTGTTACATGATAATTTTTGCAGTAAAAATATTCTTTGCCTCCTTCACAGTGACTTGACTGATTAAATCTAATAACAATATGAGCTACTGGGGCATCTTATACTGGCAGATGTGTGTTTGGTGGGTTAGTATAGCTCAGTGTGTTAAGATCACATTACAATTAATAAATTAGAACATTAGTATGGAGAGGCTTTTGTTTGTAATGTCATTGCACTTAGTGTGAGTGTTAAAATTGGGACTCATTTGTCAATAATAGGTACAAGCTAATTAAAAAAATATATAATATCATAGGAGTGTTAGTTTTGGGGAAATGAATATCCTAGAACTCCTAAATACATGTCAATTTGAATATATATATATATATATATATATATATATATAATTTTTTACAACTGAGCAATCAGAAGTTTAAGGGCCTTGCTCAATGGTGGCAGCTTGTGGTACTGAATCTTAAACTGCCAACCCTCTGATCAGTCACCCATAGCCTTAACCACTGCCCTATGTGCTGCGTTAAGTAAACTCACTAATGTGAACCTGACCTGACCAGTCAAATTCACAATGAGCTAATTGGAAATTTTCTACTCATGTTTATGGCAACAAGGTTAAATGGTTCATTCTGTTCATTTATTTAATTAATTGTTTGTTTGTATGTTGATTTATTTGTTTATTTATTTATTTAGGAATAAAGAGTGTGTTCATGCAGCTGTGTATCGAACTGGAGGAACACACATGCAGTTGGGAAGCCAACATTAATTTGATGCTTTGATTACTTTGATGCTATCCTTTCTGGTCATCTTCGTTTCAAATGAGCCCTTTAAGATGAGTCACCTTACGGTCCTAATAGGACATCAGGATAACGAATGACTGAGTGCGCATTTGATTTTAGCTTTGTAATGTCACCCTCTAACACCCCAGAGTTCCAGAAAGAAACCAAACACTTCCGTCTGAGTTCAGGAGGATGAGTAATTACGCTATTAGAGGAGAAAGAGAGAAAAGCAACAAAAGAAAAGAAGGCTCACAAAGTCAAGACAAAAAGGGAATTTGGAGGATTGAAGGGCAGTGAGAAAGTTGGGGTGGGTTTAGCAGCGAGTACAATAAAGTTCTAGCATAAGATTCAGTATAGAAAAGAAAGGGATGTGATAAATTTTGATATATGTGGGAAGTTGAATACAGACACAAGGGGAGTGTAAGAGAAAAGTCTATTCTCAGTGGTGTTTCAAATCACTCAACTGATTCACACATCTAATTTTGTATCAAATCATGGGTCAGCGAACTGCATATGGGCCCTGGGTGTGCGATTGAATGTGTCAGTGTGTGTAATTTCCAAGTTAAACTCCTTTTGGATCTCAGCATCAGCAGATTTTTGTCAGAAACCCCCTGAAACTAGCGCACACACACACACACACACACACACACACACACACACACACACTATGTCTGTATGTGATCCGAACTCTAAAATTCTCACACCCAAACACACCCGTATGTGTGTTTGGGTGCGGGATTTCCATCAAACAGTCCTTTCTCATGAGCACAATCAGGTCATGACTGTACTTGCATTTTTAGATGATTAAACATTTGACTTGGCTGAAGGCTGGTGTCAAAAGTCTGCTAAAACACTGAAACATTACAGCAAACTACATATATGGCATTTGGCAGACACCCTTATCCAGAGTGACTTACATTTATCTTTTAATACAACTGAGCAATTGAGGGTTACAGGCCTCGCTCAAGGGCCCAGCAGTGGCAGATTGGTGAGACTGGGGCTTGAACCACCAACCTTCAGATCAGTAATCCATAGCCTTAACCACTGAACAGGCGAGAGAGAGCATGTCATCCCGTCCATGCAAAAACCTTGGATGGCTGGGAATTGTTGAGATTCTAACTAACAATCTCCCAACACTTCCTGTCACTTTCCCCATTCTACTCATAGTAATGAATTTTACTTAGTGTATTTTAAATGAAAAAATATCTACTTTCTGCTTTCAATTTTGAAACCCTTCACCATGAAATTTCTCAACAATTATATATTTATAAAAAATGTACTTTCATGAGACAGTAGTAATAACTCAACTTAACTTTACCAGATGTGCTATCAGGAATAAAGTTTAATACAGAGTGTGAAAGGTAACTGTTAGCACTTAACTGATTTGAATTATTTAATCATAAACTAACATTTGAAAAATTAGAAATAAAGGTTTTGTTAGTTACCCCAAACTAATGTTATCTTTTATGGTATCTTTTTTCTTTTTTCAGCCCTTTGATTATTATTTGTTTATAATTATTATTATTATTTGTATTTTGTTATTGTATTTTTTATTTTACAACCTTCATACTAGGCATTTCTATTTTTTATTTTAATTTGATTGAGGAAATTCAGTTGTACTTGCCAGGTGCCAGGGGAATGGTGCTAGAACTTTTCCCAGAACACACCACAGCCTATAATCATGATTGCCACAGACTAAACATTCCAGCAAGCACATCCACTATCGCATTCACAGTCACTGGACTTTTAATGACACACAATATTATCACACATATCACTTTAAAAATCACTGTTTTTGAAACTGTTTTAAATTTATTTGCCAGCACCTTCAATAAAACTTCAAATGGAATCTTCAAGCTTTTTATAAAACTTCAAACGGCATCTATTTCTACCATTTATGACAGTACATTAAAGTTTTCCTTGGCCATGCCTGTCACATAATGCTGCACAAAATATATACTGTACAATATTAAAAACCATCAAATTCAGAAATTGAATACAGATGATTCAATATTTTGCACTGAAGGCAGGCTGGATGTTGTTGAATAGTCCCTGAGACAGAACATTAAACATTGAATTGAATTTTCAATCAAGTGACATCCACTAAGCCTGAGGCAAATAATTCTTTTTTTAGTTTTTACTACATCAAAATATCAAAAAAGTGCGACAACATTTTAATGGTTTATTTTTATATGACTAAGCATAAGAGCTGTTTAACTAAAAGAATAATATTTTTGTTTGTTTATACACATTTCAAAAACAGATAAGTGCCATTGTTTTAATTATGAGGAAAAAAATATTTTGAAATAGCTTTACATACATACACACAAAAAAAACCTTTTTCCCATAGCATTCCAAAACTTTGGTGGACACTGGACCCCCAGGACTGCCACTACTGACCCCTGCATTAGGTGGGCTTTCACACATCCACATTCAGAGCCTGACTGAGACTTTCACTTGTCAATGTCTACCTAAAAATCACAGCAAGGATAAAATATATAGAATAGAATAATATATATATATATATAGCACAAGTTTTTTAAATTATACTTTGTGTATACACAGTACAACTTTGGATTTTGCATATAAAACTAATACCAGAGCCTTAAATATCATTTTGAAACTGATCTTAATGTCCTTACAGTTACAGTCACAGCAGTGAGACCACTCTCTGCAAATTTATTTTGCCAGGGATTGTGTAACACCTGATGCTTAAATGTTTCAACACAGTATAAGTCCTGTATTCATCGGAAGGTTCAGTGTTGTGTCAGTCAATATCGCTCATGTTTACACAATAAAATACCTTGCAGGATCAAATCTGATACTGATCTGGTTCATCAGGCTTGTTTGGATCATTCCACTGATACTCAGGTGCTCTTTGAAATGAAGAAAGCTTGTCAGTAACTTGTTACTGATAAAATCTTACATTGATATCCTTTCCTGCCCAGTTGCACTCTTCCCTCCATTCCACAGGTGCTGGCCAGTATATCTAGAGAGAGAGAGAGAGAGAAAGAGAGAGAGAGAGAGAGGTTAAGAGAAAGGTCATGACCTAGGCAGGGTGTGACTTGTCCAGTAGCTAGAGGGACATTCTCTCCCTCTTAATATCCTGTTGTTAAAAGCAGAACTAGGGGCTGCCAGGTTTGAATTTGTAGAGAAATTTGACTGGTTTTCACAAGGAAAAATACATTTTCTTAATCAGAACTTGTAATTTGTTGGTAGATTTAAATATACCTTTAAAAATCAAGGTCTTTACAAGCATGTTTAAAAAAAAAAGTGTGTGTGTGTGTGTGTGTGTGTGTGTGTGTGTGATAAGAACCAAATTAGTTTTTTAAACCAACAAAATTAGGCTATTTTTGAGAGGTGTGGACATTTTAGCTGGCCCTCACATTTTCAAATGCTGTTTAAGGGGTTAATATTTGCTTTTAGAGTTCAGGTGAGGATTAGGTTGAGAATAGGGTTAGGATAAAAATCTTGGCATTAAGCATTCATTTGTGATGGCCAAGATTAGGGTAAGGGGCTACAGAGTACATTATATCAGTGAATGTTACTACAAAGGTAGAAGTACAAGATTGTGTGTGTGTGTGTTTATGTTCTTCAAGACAGCGATACTCTTGCCCTCAGCAGTGACCTCATCTCTCATTTTTCTTTTTTCACTCCAGAGAAGATGAAAATCTTTCACTCATTCATCAGCACACTGGCCTTTATCACCTTTAAGTCATCAGGTATCATCTGGAAGCCCTGTGGAGATTACCTTTAGCACCCGTTTAAACTGACGATTACAACCATCGCATTTCAAATCTAGAAGCAGTAATTCTCTGGTTTTGCTCACACAGAACTAAAAATGCACAGCATTCTGAAAAGCACGCGCACCTTTACAGCTCATCTATCAGTCAGGCATATTTTTGGAAAATTAAGGAAAAGCAGTCATAAAGCAGTTTTACCCTAGATCCCTTTTTATCTAAATCTCCCATCTTGGCCACTTTCCAAGAGCCAGCAGGGCCTCAGGATGGAAACACAATGATAAATGGTGAAAGAGAAAAAGACAGGCAGAGATGCCTTTCTAGAGAGTGTAGTGTGTTTATACTGTCACATCATTTAGTCATCTATACATCTCAGACATTGTAGGTCTCTAGTTTATGCACATTATATGAATCTAAGCTGATCTGACAGGACAGGACTCGGCTCTTCTAATAAATATGTAGTAATTCTGCTGCATTTTTAAAAAGTATTCCTTCTTTTTTAAAAGCACTATGGTTTACATCTCGAAAATGTATAAATGTCTAAGCATTTCAGATGTCATACAAAAAAAAAAATTCTTTGTCAATGTTAAGCTTTTCATTACCTTTATACACTACAATAAACACATTTTATTAAATGTTTAGATAAATTGTCATTTGCCAACTTTACATGTTTTTTCTGAATCAGCACTTCATTTATATTTGATGATATATGCAATGCATAAACAATGCAGTTGTCTCTACAAAGTATTGAGAGAAGTTAAACACATTTAAATATACTTAAGTAAAGATTTTGAGACTTTTTCCTGTGCTCTAAACTTTATATTCCCATGATAAGGCTGGCATTTAGTACATGAAACTACCTTCTTAGATTTCTGTATTCTTTAACATTTAGCATTCATGCAGCACATTAATTCGTCTAGGCCCCAACCCCAACCATCCCAAATTGTGTGCTAATAAGTGTGGTTCAACTCATCAGCTAACTGTCACACCTGTCATTAGCGTAATAGCTAAGCAGGAGTGAAAAAGTGTTTACCTTTTGTTCTTGTTTGCCAATGTTATCCAGGCTGAGAGACAACAGGTAATTTCGAGCTCCTACAAAGAGCCGCCCCCTTTCTTCGTCCAGTAGGAGAGATCCAAAACAGCATGATCGGTCCAACTCAAACCGCTTCACTCCATTAAACTGCTGGAGCTCTGCACCAGACATGCAGACACACAGAGATGCACACAATTACACACAAATACATACAAATTTCTAAATGGAAGTCCCAAAATAGGATAACTGCATTCGTGGCAACTGAACTACAACTGAGACTGCCTCTCTCTCTCCCTTTCTCTCTCTCTCTCTCTCTCTCTCTCTCTCTCTCTCTCCCCCCTCTCTCTCACACACACACACACACACCTTTGTAAGTAAGCTTCATCCTTGGTGAAGTAGAGGTAGAATGTGCAGATGACCCACTGGATGATAAGCTGACAGTCATCAGGCTGAGCATCACCGTCATTACCACCACTATCATAGCCATCATCATCTTCAGATGTGCTCAAAGCTGACAAGAGATGGGCTTCAAGGTGGTAGATATAGTGAATGAGGGTGTGTCCGTTGCTTTGGTAGGGGTTTTTCTTGATAGGGTTTTAGAAAGTTCCAGATTGGACAATGCAATTCTACAACTGGAAAAAAGACAAAGGTTTTTGGGTTAAGTAAACACCATTGGCTGAAGTTAGTTGAAAGTAGCTGTATTAAAATTCAAAAAGAAAAAGAAAAAAGCAGGTCATTTATTGTTTTCTCTAAAATCATGCCCACAAATCACACTAAAGCCTGGATGCTAATGCAAGAGGCAGAGCTTTTAAACTAGATCTGAACTCTTCTAGACATGTAGGAGCACTTGGTCAGGTGGAAACTATAATAGTAAAGAATAAATAAATGAAATAAAACAATTATTCGGCCTAGGTAAGTGGGCAACCCAGGCAACACTGTCACTGACCCACATTACTAGCATGACCAGTGTCTGCCATTCTGCTGCTGCTCAGTCCACTCAACTGATGAAGGCAGAGTTCAAAAATTTAAGTGCGATACTACTCAGAAGGAACAAGCTGATAGTAATACCAGTCCATTCTACTCTGATCTGGTTGGGAATGGTGGCAGGAACAATGCTCTGCGAACATTCCAGTAGACTGATGACTTAAAATTCAAAAGTACTATGTAAAAATAGAAAACATTCCAACCTGTCAATCCACTCAATTCCGGATGACTTATAGGAGAGTATGTCTTTCCTTCCCTGGGGGTCTGATACAAGATTGCCCATGGAGAAACACTGCCTATTTTTTTTTTGTAGTAAAAGTAGGAAAAGTGTTTTTTCCTTTATCGAACCATACAAACGCTATTTGATTGAATAAACAAGCTAGGTTTTTTTTTTGTGGTACAAACTGGATCACAACTCTAGCATATAAATAACTGAGGCCTAAATCTCACAGTTGATCAGTTTTTCCATTTTTCTTTTAAAATGAGCAAGATATGAGTAGGTTTTTCCAGACCAGTGCAGATTTAAGGAAGAAGTCCTGGGTGTAACACTCATAGCTCTTTAATGCTACTGAATGACTTTTTTTTAAATCATTATAATAATGTAAGTGATAAGAGAAACTAACTTGTCTTGTGGATTTAGAAAAATATTTTATATAAGTATAAACCGTAGCAACAATATGACATTGTTAATTATTAAACTTTATGGTATAAACATAATACATAATTTTATATATAAAAAAGAAACCCACAATTTTGCATCAGGTCACATCACACCACTGTTAATGTTCTTAATGTTAACTGTTTATGCTTCTATTGTTGTCCTGGCTCTGCTAAGTCACCAGGACCAAGGTACATAAGTTCAGAACACATTGCGAACAGGACACTGTATAGTTCAATTGCAGATCTACAAATTTTACTGATGACTGATTACATTTAATTTCAGGAGGCCTTTCTTTTTTATATATCATTTCATTTCTTTACAAACTTCAAGCAATTGTTGAATGAGGTGAAGTATGATTATAGAGAATTTATCGGTTGGCTGATGAGGCTAACACTGAATAATTCTGCATATCATACAAAAACTAAATTCTACAATTGTTTTATTATATTATAAAAAATATTTTTAAAGTAGACATTCATGTTACTATTTTGTGCGTGCCAATCTGGCAATAACCATTCAGCTTATCTAATGGCAGAGATGCAATAATTCCTATATCTCATGGCCATAATACAATACCACATAATATGTGGCACACAATAATATACAAGAATTATTCAGTGGCTTTCCACCAATCAGAAACAAAAAAAATATCACTAAATAATAATACTGTTTAACCTTTCATACTTTTAAATATTACACTGTCATTAACATAACTTTCACTTACTCTTCACCCATAACATTAATAATGTGTCCAACTAATAATAGAGCAAATAATTTCATGCACGCACATATGCTGACATACACACACACACACACACACACACACACACACAATTTCAGGAATGCACAAATGGGCCAGTGCTGTTGCCTCTTTGCTGCATTCTATTAAAATAGGTGGAGCAATTTGATAATAGCCTTCCAACATACACGCTCACACACACACACACACACACACGCTCACACACACACACACACACACACACACACACACACACACACACACACACAC
>JAOUQZ010000030.1:9140717-9152685 GCA_028564935.1 Neosilurus hyrtlii
CCTGCGATGGCCTGGCGAGCTGTCCAGGGTGTACCCTGCCCTCGCCCAGAGTCGGCTGAGATGGGCGCCAGCCTCCCAGCAACCCTAATTAGGAATAAGGTTCAGAAGATGAATGAATGAATATTTCATCCATATAACCCTGTTTGTATTTTTATAGAAAAATCCTCTCAATTTAGAAATTCTGACTAAATCGGCCACCTTTAAACAGTTTATAGACTGTCTTTTGCCTCCCCCTACTGGACCTATAAAGGTTTTTAAAATCTTGAAGTCTGTAGAATTTACTTGAATTAAGTTCATTTTAGTCGACCTGTCATAATAACCCATTCAGCAATTCTTGTAAAATGTCAACATTTGAGTGTCAAAATCTTTTTTTTTTTTTACTTGTACATTGTTATACTCTCTTATATGATGTCATTTCTCAGAAAAAGCTATAGTTAACAAGGGGGTCTCAATGTAGCAATCAGAGCCAGAGGGACTTATCAGAGTGGAATGGGCACTATATAAGCCAATGCAGAACTGGTAGAGATACTTTTGTGTGAATTATTGTATGCTTTTATTTTCCTAAAAGCTATATAAAGACATGAAAAATGAATTTGGATCTCATGGATCGTGAACTGGACATTTTTTGTTACAACATTTCTTAGCATGAAAAATATATGTTACCCAGTCTGGCAAAATGAGTCACAGTGACCAAAAATTCTAAATTAAGTTAGCCATACCATTTAAAAGAGGAGACTCTAAGCTTTAAAATGGTATGACTAACTCAATTTTGAATTTTTGGTCAGTGTGACTCATTTTGCCAGACTGGGTCACATTTCAGTTAGTTCAGGTGAATAACTGTTTTCGTGCAAAAAGAAAAGAAACTAAAATTTAGCAACTTTTAACTTGCTTATAATGGAATCTTAAGTCTTATTGGAGACTTGTGTCAAGAAAAGTTTGATGGAAAGAAAGAGCATTTGATGGATACACAGAACATGGTGGCAAGTGGTGTAGTGGTTAGCATGTCTCCCTAACAGCAAGGAGGTCCTAGGTTCGAGGCTCAGGTGTTTCTGTGTGGAGTTTGCATGTTCTCCTCATGCTTGAGTGGGTTTCTGTCCAGTATTTCGGTTTCCTTGCACTGCTCAAAGACATGCATGTTAGGCTTACTGGCTGTTCCAAATTGCCCCTAGCTGTGAGTGTGTGTACAAATGGTTGTGTGTTGCCCTGCGATAGGCTGGCGAGCTGCTCAGGGTGTACCTCATCTTCATCCAGTTTTAGCTGAGATAGGCTCCTGCCTCCCTGCGACCCTAGTAGGATTAAGCGGTTTGACAAATGAGTGAGAGTGAGTGATTCCCAGAACATTTATTTGAGGCTACAGATGTGTGTGTGATGTATGAATGGAGGTTTTTTCTTTGACATGAATGAGGGGTCACATCTGAAGCACAGAAGCCAAGTCAAGACTAGCATACATTTATTTATCCTTAGTAACTGCCTGGTCAGCCTCTTGGTGGATTGAATCAGCCTGGTTGTTTTCTGTTTATTTAAAAAAAATTTAACCAACTAAATGTGTTAGAAAATATCACAGGCAGATGGGGGTGGGGCTGGATTGGAAACCAGTCCAATGCTCATCTTTAAGAACTTGAGTGATGTAGCTAAGGTTGAGTAACAGAGCCAGGATTTATGGATGCTGCTGACAGTTTTGGGGTTGTTTGCTTTCCAGTGTTTGCCTCTGCCACACAGCATAGATAAATTAGTGAATCATTTGAAGGATTTACAAGAAGGCTGGGATTTTACCTTTCAGGGTCACTCAAGGTGAAAAGTAATCATCTTTTTTGAAAGTCCATACATGGTTTTCTGTTAATTGCATGTCACTCCACACTCGTTTTGAAGGTGTAAGCGCTCAAAATCTGGTGAACTTGAATTTTACCTTTCAATTCACTCAAGGTAAAGGGTAATTATCTCATTTTAAAGTCCATGAATGGTTTTCTATTAATGTTCCATAGTTACTGCATGTCTGCCGGTACTCGTTTCAAAGTTATAAGAGTCAGTTATAAGAGTCTTGATTTTAACATTTTAAGGTTACTCAAGGCCAAAGGGCATCATTCCATTTAAAAGTGTGCATATGGTTTCCTATGTGTCCTCCATTGCATCTGTGGGTTTATGTCACGTTGGTTCTCCAATATAAGCAATTTTATTTTAAACATGGGAAATGTCAATCTATGAAATTATGTGACCTTGCTCTGAACTTGTCCTTTGACCTCGACATTTCAAAATCAAATCCTCTCTGGGACTCTGGTTGTATAGCGTCCCTACCAAGTTTGGTGAAAGTCCTTGTATGGATAGGGTCAGGATTTTGTTCACAAAGTGACAGACAAATGCTGTTGGTTACAATACCTTCACTAAAATTTTATTTTGTGGCAGAGGTAATAAAAATGATGATGAAGCAAGACAGCCACATCCACTTCAGGTTTAAATGAAAATACAGCATTTTAGCCTGACTGTATACTCAGCCCTTAAAATGCAGGGTAAGTTCACCATCATTCTGTGCCAAGGAATACAACACACACTTATTGACACCAGGGAAATTTACTGTAACGAATTCATCTCTTAATAATTTTTTTTGGGAGATTGAAGGAAATTGTATTCCATATGAACACGTGTGGAAATGCTAAAATGCAGATGGTAACCTGAGCTCAGAATCAAACCCTGGAGCTGTGAGGTCGCTGCTGTGTATACAGCAAGTACTGTACCATCATGCTAGCTTTAACTTTTTTTTTTTATTTAATCCTTATGTAATTGCCCAAACCTGGCACGGTGGCGTAGTGGTTAGCACGTCCGTCTCTCAGCAAGAAGGTCCTGGGGTTGGCTGTTTCTGCGTGGAATTTACATGTTCTCTCCTTGCTTGCGTGAGTTTCCTTCGAGTACTCTGGTTTCCTCCCACAGTCTAAAGATATGTATATTAGGCTAATTGGCTATTTCAAATTGCTTCGAGGTGTGACTTTGTATGTGTTGCCCTATGATGTTCTGACAAGCTGTTCAGGGTGTACCCCGCCTTCGCCCAGTGTCTGCTAAGATAGGCTCAGCTGTCCTGTTACACTGATATTTAGGATTAAGCAGTTCAGCAAATGAGATGTGTGAGTAATTGCCCAAACCTAAAGAAAGAATGAAAGTTTCAACCTTAAAGGAAATTGCTCACCTTATTCTTTCACAAGCATTGAACAGAGCAAGCCATGGCTTAGTTTAATGCAGCATTCACTTACTGGAACGGACTACCCACTCGGCCTTCCATAGGTCCCGCAGTAAACCCATCCATCAAAGGTCAGACCCCCCTCCCCTCCCGAATATCGTAAAGGACTCTGGTGTGTGTCTTTTGATTTTCCCTTATAGAGAGACATTAATTAATTAAATTATTATAATCACATTATTGATGTGGACAATTTGTGATGTTTGATCATGTGACTGATTGCATTTAATTTATGAATCTCACATTTGATTTCCATTATAAAAACATGTGAAGTTATTGGTTCTTTTTTCAGTAAAGGAATGTGGGAGTTCATATACACTTACATTCTAGATTTCTGGTACATATAGATTGGACTGAAAACACTGTAGTATCACTTTAAAAACAAATTGCCATTATGTTATGAGGGGCCCCATGTGTGTTTCTGATGCTGATCCTTTGTCTGATGCCCTTCGTCTTTCCTCCTGTCAATACACATCCAGACATCTGAGCTTAACCCACATGACAAAATCCATACTGTCCATGGGCTGTTGAAAGTGCTTTGTGACTACAGTAATTCTCCAGCTTCCTCCATGCAAGCTGGGAAGACTAACTTCAATTATATATGTGCTGGGCAGGCGGACTTCTTACACGATCGATAATTCAGCTCCCCGGAGAGTAAACATCCCAGAGAACAGCTGCACCATAAAGGTTTTCTTTTGCACAGACAACGTGAAACCAGGGTGTTATGCCCTGTTCAATGATGAAGGAAACTGAATCTGTTTAGATGGTGAAATTTGCATCTAATCTTCTGATGACCTCTAATGACCTTTACTCAGTTCTTCTTCTCAGTGACTGTCTTCTCGTCTGTCTCACCCATATACCAAACAGTATTGTGCAACTTCTGTGTAGGTGTGTTCATCCTTATCTGAATATAAATATGATTGCACTCATGGGAAGAATAAAGGATAAACCGTATTGCCCTGGAGAGTGCACAATTCAGTCCGCTTCCCTTCTCCAGCTCTAAGGATTATGGGATCGAGAGAGTATCCTACTCTCTTGCTTGTTCCTCCTGTGTTCCTGCTTTATTCTCATGTGCAGGGAGGCATGACTATCAATGAGCATCACAACAATAACTTCATTCTTGACAGGTCATTTGTGAACAGAGGATTGTATTTATTTTCTAGAGTACATTTCATGGATGTGAAATTAACAAAAAACAAGATTTCATTCATTTGCTTATTTGGTCAGCTTCAGGAGGCACTTAATGCTTGTCAGGGTCGTGGTGGACCTGAAGCTTGTCTCTGATTTATTCCCTCGTTTGAGATGGGGGTACACCCTGTATGGGAGTATTTTATCAGAGGGCACCATGCACACATGCATTCACATGCTGTTCACACTAACGGGCAATTTATATCTCGTCTCAACCAAACAGTGCAGTTTGCCTTGGCTTGCTAGTAAATGTAAACACAGGGCTCTGTGTATGTTGTGTGTGTGCGCACTTGTGACATGGGCTGAAATATATTTTCAACTAACAGTGATACTTTTAAGAAGTGAGTGCAAGCAGATGTGCATTTTCTGGGTATGAAACTAAAATGCCACGCTATATTAATGTGTAAGGGTCCTAGGTATAGCTTTCGTTCTATTATCTTTAAACCTATTTAGGGTGCAATAGGATGCGGATAGCAAGCTGTTTAGGAGTTGCCTTTACTAGAAGATAAAGCACTTTAATTGGATAATGCAGAGGAAATGTAAGATCAGGCTAAACAGTGATAAGAAAACATTACCTGGGTAAATAGATAAAGATGAATCTGAGCCATTAAATCGCTGTTTAACACAACTTCAATTATTTAAATTGGCTACTTAAAAGGGACTTTTAGAAAGATTGAGACTCTTTGACGAAGAACCAATTCCACCCAAAGGCATAAATCAGGATGCTGATGGCTGTGTTTGACCAGTCAGTGGTCTGCACTGTTTCTTAGCTCAGTGGGGATCATGATGTATATGACCAAGAATTGGAACCTGATTCAGTAATATAATTACATATGAGACCAGTGACTTGTTGCTGGTTATAGCGAAAACACAGGCAACTTTTATGATCAGTTTGCCAAGCTATGGACAAATACTATTACCGTAGCAAATTCACCTAATGGCATATTTTCCAGACGTGGGAGGAAACTGGAGAACCTGGAGGAAGTCTGCATGGTCAGACTGAGCTTTAGTTGAATGTTATATTTGGTCCTCTAACTATAGGTAGTTGAATTTAACCCACAATAATAGTGCAAGATGTGAGTGATAAATTATAACATTATGTATCGTGATGTTAGCAATAATGACAACCCTTTAATGTTGACAGTACGGACCACTAGCTAGCTAGGTTAGCTAATCAACAACGAACAGCTTTGTTGGACTTTACAGGCTAATGTTATCTAAGACAAAGATGCAAGATTAGATGCTAGATACTATTTCCTTGGCGTTAACCATCTAATTAAAAATGTCGGGTCAATATCACACTTTAATCCATTAAAATTCCTTTAAGTGTCATCTTCAAAACTAAATCACAGGGCTTAACCCCTCACTCACAATCGGAATTTCAGATTTTTTTGATAATTAGAGGCAGGATATCAAAGATGAAGGCGTGATAGCATAGTGGTTAGCACTTCCACCTCCCAACTTGAAGGTCCTTGGTTCAAGCCCTTTGCTTGGCGAGGGTGATTCTGTGTGGAGTTTGCATGTTATCTTTGTGCTTGTGTGGATTTTTTTTTTCCAGGTACACAGGTTTCTTTCTACAGGCCAAAGACAAACACATATGGCTAACTAGCTGTTCCAAATTGCTTTCCTGGTGTGTTGTACAGGGTGTACCCCACCATTGCTTGGAATCAGCAGGAATGGGCTCCAGCCTCCCCTCAACCCTAATAAAGGATAAAGCAGTTTGGGAAAACAAAGAAATATCAGAGAAACGTATAAGATTTTGGGAATTCACATGGCTTATAGGTGATTTTAGAACACTGAAATGATAACATTGATACAGTCAGACCCTCTTCTGTGCCTGATGTTGTAAACGACGCATGGCATATTTATTTATTTAAATAAACCTTAGAAGACCTTTCAGTGCTTCATACACACGTATGCATATCCAAGATGTCTTAAATTTTAAAGTATTTCATTTTTAAAGTAAATTATTTTTTCTGTTTTTTTATTTGTTTTTTTGTTTTTTAAACAGTTACTTTGTTACTTTGGAAGATTGGCATATTTACAATTTTCCCATGTAGTAAGCTTAGTGAAACCGTTTCCTCCTGTCAACGTAAATGAGGCTCCAGGTGTGTCTGGACTACGAGTGTTTGTGAGAGCGTGCTGATTCTTAGTAATGGCCTGACTTTGAGCCGTGCTCCCTGGCAGTCAGCAGTTTTTCTGTATCATTAACCTGGGGCTTCATCTGATTTTTCTGCCTGGAGCATTCACTGTCAGACTTTCAGCAGACCAAAACTGGATTGGACTCTTATTGTTTAAGAGTCAGTGATTCTTCTGCAAAATTACTAACATTTAAATTAAAACACCATTCAGACTACTTAGGCATCTGGATTATAACTTCTGTAAAAGAGAATAAGGTGCAGTTTATTAGCAGTATTCAGTATAAATTCCCTAATACAGTAGCTGTAGCACATTATTTGACCTAAAGGATGTTATTAAGGGATCACATTATAAACTTTAAAATATACTTAAAAAATCCAGCTAGACCTGAACCCAGTAGTTCAAAATGTAATTAATTAAACCCTGCTGTCCCCTTGGTAGTGCTGTGCTCTGTATGTAGCACTGCTTGTAGTGCTTCACTTTGTTCATTTGTTATGTCTAAAAAAATTTTAGCAGTTGGAATGCCAGGCCATCAACTAGGAGTGCTGTGTTTCTTGTTTGCTCGAGGTATCCTGAAGTGCACACAATGATGTCTTGTATATGGGACAAGGCCACACTTCTGATTTCAACATTATAAAGAACAAAACGCTTCAACTTGCACTAAAATAAACAAAACCAAGATTTCAAGGCCTCAGCATACAAATGGAAATGCCAAAGTCAGAGTAAACATGAGCCTGCAGCAGTCATCAGAGCTCGTGCAAAACAATGAGACCCATGCTGCCCACGCGCGCACCATTTATTCAAATTGTGGGTGCATTTGTGTTTGATCATTACAAGGTATGGTATACTGAAGACTCAGAAAGGTAAACAGTTCATTCACTCACACACTCACTCACTCATTTGCTGAACCTCTTAGTCCTATAAGGGTTAAGGGAAGGCTGAAGCCTATTTTAGCCAACACTTGGCGAAGGCCTGTTCTTCACACACAGGCACACAACTGCTAACAGCTCTCTCTGTGGTCACTGGCCTGTCTGCAAGAACACAAAAAGATACATAAATAGTACCATTGATTATACATAACTAAAAACTCTTTATGATACCTACTTTTGCTACCTGACTCCTCTTCGCCTGCAGGGGGCGTGCAATCATTTCTCACTGCTACCTTAATATATGCTATCCAGTTCTATGTATATAATGTATATTAACTGCTGCAGCACACACATCTGTACTGTTTATCCTATTAGGGTCCTGGGAACACTGGAGCCAATCCTTGCTGGCTTGGGTTAGAGGTATTGTGTACCCTGAAAAGGTTGCCAGTCTATTGTCAGACTAACAACTATTCACACTCATATTCACACATATTGGCAATTTAGAGTAGGCAGTTGACCTTGTGTGCATGTGTTTGAACTGTGGGAGGACAGGGAGAACATTCAAATTCCACACAGAAAGGCCTCAGCCTTTTTCATTTTGTACCTATCATCCCAATTCTTTGAAATTAGTTGTTACTTTGTAGAATATACATTGTATCTGAGCAAGAGCATTAAAATAAACCTTTGATTTGGGTTACAGCCGGCACTATGGTCAGATCAGCTTCTGGCCAATCAGATATGAGAATTCATCTTGTGTATATAACCCATAAACTTTCTTGTCCTCCAAAAAGTTGATGATCTTGAAGGGAAACAAAAGTCTGAAGTTGAAACCTAAATTGAAGGTTGAGCAAGCAGCATAAATGCAGACTTCAGATTAGCTGAGTTAGTGGAAAATCTTATGAATGGAAGACAATTTGATCATTGAGCTATTGATATTCACCCTTGAAAAGACTTTTGAGATACTAGCAAACATATTGTGGATGAACTATTCAATTAAACATCATGCTGGGTAGGATAGCCCTTACAGTGGATATTATCAATAATAAGAGGGCGTTTGCTGTGCAGCCTGAGTATAATGTTTTAGAATTTAGAATAGCTTTGGTTAAAAGACCTTGTTTTTTTTCATTCAATGAGTGGAAGTGATTAGGCCTGCATGCTTTGTTAGTTGGAGTTGCACGGTATCTTTCGTTTTTAGTTGTTATGGCCTTTTAATAATGTACTGTCCAAAGTCCTGATGCCGATAGTAGGATCATAATGCATATTACCAGCATGCATCCATGGCTCAAGCCCTCCTTGATTCAACCATTCAGGGTTTTGATGGGGGTGTAATGGTGTATGATTGTTTTCTTGGCCTACTTTGAGCTCATTAAATATAATTGCATTGTTTAAATGCCAGTGCCTTTCAGAGCATTGTTGCTGAGCTTGTACATCCCTTTATGGCCATAATTTACCAATCTTATAACGGCTAATTCCATCATGATAATGCAACACAAAATGCATCTCAAGTCATCTCAAACTGGTTGCATGAATTTTACAATGGGTCCAGGGCTTCCTGGTCATCGCTGCTGAATCCTGTAAAACACATTGGGGATGTGGTAGTATGAGAGATTTGCATCATACATATGCTGTAAACATGTGGCACGTTGGCATAGTGATTAACATTTCCTCCTCACAGCAAGGAGGTCCTGGGTTTGAGTCCCGTGCCCAGCAAGAGTGTCTCTGTGTGGAGATTGCATGTTTTCCGCATGGGTTCATCTGGGTGATCTAGTTTCCTCGTAAAGTGCAAAGATATGCACATTAGGCTAACTGTGTATTCTCAAGTACCCCTAGATGAAAATGCAAGTGTGATTGGTTATATGTCTGTGTTACACTCCAGTGGTCTGGTGAGCTATTCAGGGTGTACACTGCCTTCGTCTGGAGTCGGCTAGGATGGGCTCCATCCTGCCCAAGATCCTAATAAAGTATGAGATGAGAGATGCTGTTGACAAAAGCAATTATGGGGTATGTTCATGTCAAAATGGACCATTATGTTGAAGGAACATTCCTAACACCTTGTGGAATCCATACCATGAAGTGTGTGTGTAAATAAACAGGATACATCCTGCCATGTACTTGTATCCTTGCATTTTATGTCAGCAATGATAACTATGTAAAGAGGAATATTATAGTAGTAGTTGTAATGTAAGGAGCTCTCAATATAAATGGGCTTGCACATTTGACAATTATGTGGTGAAGAAGTGATGTGATATCCAGCAAGTCATCCTAAGTGAGTCATGTACAGGCTTGAATGCCTGTTATAGAGACTATTTTACAGGCTTGGTTTGCATTTAGTTGTCCTCAAGTTAATAGTCACTGCCAGACCATTTCTGACTGAGCACCATATCTTACCATGAAACGTTTTGATGGGTATGGGATCTTCAAGTATGTCCCAGCCCACGTAAACACTGCTTAGTGGCTCACTGAATGCTTTACTGAAGCTGAAAATGATATGATCATATGCTATGAACCTTAAAGTAACCTCAGAGTAAAGTTTCTGACACCTTGGACTGAAGTGTTAAATGGAGCTCTTTACCACCATCATCAAAACATGTACTGGAGGATGAATTGCCATGTAATGTTGTCTTCCCTTTACACAACATGAGCACACATTTTATTACAGCAGCAACACAGTGTAGTCCAACATGCCCTTCTTTGCTTTAATTACCCTGTCACCAGCAGTGCAGCTTTCCAATAATCCCTCTCACTCCTTGATGGCAAAACTGCCATTGCTGCACTCGATGGCATTTTAATGTGTCCCCATTAGTATGCTGTGCTGCAACCTTTTTTAATGCTCTTCTATTTAATGATTTATTGATGGCATTGTTATGAAAAGTCTTTTCATTTAAAAATAAGCATATGCTTTCATTGGTATTAGGTTTTAAGCTGTTTGTTTACCTTTGATGGACAGGGTAGTGGTGTTAAGAAGGTACACAGAGATTTCTAATAATATTATAGGCATTGTAATGTTTAGAATAAGGATTGGAAAGCATTATTACACTGAGACACAAGAGAAAGTTATTCTTTATGGTTTTGGAATAGATTCAGTAGCTATGTTTGCATGTGTTTTTATGTTTGCATAATCTTTTTCATAATTTGACTGTCATCTGTAAGAAAACAGCTCGTTACAGATTTAACTTGAATCATTGTGATGTTGGATGGGTGATGAAATGGACATAAAACTAGCCTTGGGATGCTACTTCAGAACAGGAATCGACCTCAGTAAATGTCAGTATTTAATATTGTTCATACCTTTAGTGAAGAGGTGTTATTTAGTAAGCAAGTGATTGTTCAGATTAGGCAAAAATTGGTTAACCAGATTGCGACACTAGTTAGTGTCTTTTCCTGTTTGAGCAGTCCTGCCCAGCCACTTGCCCTTTGCAAGTATAAAAATAATAATAATATAATAACATCCAGCCTTTGGCAACTGTCGGTCCTATGTATGGTAAATGTTGGATAACCGGGATACTTTTTCTGTAGTTTCTTCTTTTGACAGCTAGTTTTCACTCAGTTCTTTTAAGTTTCGGTTAACTTCTGGTTATTCACAAACTTAATAAGTCTGCTGACTTGGGGACAGAGCTATGCTTTTCTCTAGCTTCATATACAGGTGTGAGATTATAACATCACTTATCTATTATGATTCCATAGGTGACATATTGTTGCACATTGATTGTGTTACAGAATCCCTTATTTTTCACAACACCATAGGCCAGCACATCTTGGCAAAATGGAAAATAAAGTTGACTATGATCTTCATCATGTTGGCAATAAAGGCTGACTCACGTATAAGCGATATTGCCGCAAAATAAGGTGAAATAGTGCAACTTTTTTTGTTTGTTTTTGGGGTCAGCTGGCCGAAAAAATCTCATCGAAAACCTTCTAATATTAATTATCACGTGACCCTACACCAGCTGTGTGTCATGTATTATATTGAACCTGCCATTAAAACGTAAATAAAACAAATCCTGTGCTTTCTTTTTTCACTTTTTTCTCTGTATATTTTACATGTTACCTCCATTTGATTGTCTCGAGTCCAATGGGTCTGGTTGAATTATTTGTGTATTCCAGCATGAGCTGCTAAGCTTTGGTTTATGGGACAGCCGCTATTTCAGCCTGCACTATTGGTTTTATGCTAAAACACAGCCGTGTGTGAGAGAGTGCACCTCAGAGCTGCATGGAAAATCCTGCACCTTCCTCTATGGTGCGTTCATTCCATGTCTGATCAGAGCATAATTACCTGTTAGAGGTTTTGAATAATTAAACCTGGGGAATTATGATTTATTTTGGATGCGCATAACAGACTAGATCAGCTTTCCGACTCGCAGTGATAAGGGAAAATCCTGTATTATATCAGAGCAGAGATTATGTGGGAAATCCAAGTTGAACAAGTTATTCCAGGAAAAGTAAATAAAAAAAAAATACAGAATTACTGCATGGTCTCTCTCTCTCTCTCTCTCTCTCTCTCTCTCTCTCTCTCTCTCTATATATATATATATATATATATATATATATA
>JAOUQZ010000030.1:9152785-9171502 GCA_028564935.1 Neosilurus hyrtlii
ATATATGTAGATGATGCAAATGCACCATATACATGTGTCACATGTTGATGTATTGCAGTAGTTTGTAGAGTGTAATTCTGTCATGCTGAGTTAAAATCAGTTTTAATTTCGTTAAAAGTCGATTCAATTTACTAGAAAGAAAAAGGATGTGTTCCAGCACTGGCTTCAGTAATGCTGTTATTCTTCAGCCTGTTAGACATTCATTCATTCGTTCATTCATTTATGCATTTATTCATTCATTTTGAATGGTTACATTTGACAGGTCCAATCACCTAATTCAAAGTTTGGCAGTGACACACGCCCCACTTAATTTCTCAGCTCTATAAAGTAGAGAGATGGGTATAAAGGACCTTCAGCTGTAGATAAATGACTCTGAGAGTAAGATACATGAAGCCTGTTATAAAATGCTACTGCAATGCAAACCTTAATGTTCATCGGCTTTAAACTCAAAAACTTTAGACCTAAAAAAAATTTCATGAGAGGAAGTTGCCTCTTGTTGGTCTACTTTATTTATAATTATTGCATTTACCCAACAGTTCTTGATCAAACTAACTTGCAGCTAGTTATTTATCATAATCTAACATAAACTAGTCTTTAAAACTCCTGCTCTTGTGCATAATGACCTCATGAACAATGAGCTGTAATGTTGTAATCAGAACTAGTGTGAAACAATAAAATGCGATACTTACACAGTTATCTTTCAGGCACTATTAATACTGTTTCTCACTGCAGCAGTAGTGACCCTCAGTTACCAAAAGAACATACAGCAATGCTGGGTGTATGGTCAGTTCTATACAAATTTCGGAATTCATTAATGTGCACATGAGCAGAGGCTACAATCAAATCTAGTGTCAAGTCTCACCATGTTTGTGCATGTTTCTGAGTCAGTGTGCAAGTGCACAATGCAGGGTAGTAAATCGGATAGTATGAATATTATTATTAAAATGGCATCCGAGCATATACACTCGTTTCCTTTATTGGTCCAAAGGTTTTCAAAGTAATTGAATACATGACATGTTTGACATTGATTAAAAAAATAAATTTAGTTTAACCTGTAACCTAATTTTTTTCTTTTACAAGTGAGTCAACGTCAAGTATGTCATGTGATCGTTTTATGTTTTACATATATATGCCTAAAAAATATGATGGTATGGCAAAATATTATAGGCTATTTTAAAAAGGCCTACATTGACTATATGGCAAACATCACTGTTAGGCTAGGCTACTGTAGATTTAATCGCAAGTAATGCAAAGAAATACGTAGGATAACCAATTTGTAATGTGACTGCTTGAACACTAATAAATGAGATCTGCCAGTAAAGGAACTGTGGCAATGTCACATCTGCTTCTCTTAAAAGAACTCTATGTATCTGTAAAATGTGAGTTTCTTGAGATGGCAGGAATTTATTTATTTATTTATTATTTTCTGGAACGTGACACTTGACTGCAGTTGCTTTAGTCTGCCATAACGTTCGTTGTGAGCCAGTGTAGAGGGTACACACTCTTTGCCTTTTAATGCGTAGTTGTAAACCTGAATCCAGTAGCTGAATCCATAGTTATAAAGCTTTTTTTTTTAGATTGAGATCTGACCATTTCACCCCAAATTTGTCTATATGTATAATTTTGTTATAAATATACACTACATGGGAACAGTGTGATCTGATTGGTCTGCTGTCTTAGGGTTAATAGACATTATTCTGAGTGGATAATGCTTGAATCAAAGGTGTACCCTCATGAATTGGCTAATTCCCTCAACATTCTTTCTCTGGGCCCCTTCAGCAACATCTGCTAAGTAAGTGTTATGCTAAATTGTTAATTGTAATAGTTATATACAATGTTGTAACCACTATACATGTGTATTGCTGTTGGAAAATTTAAATATTCAAATACAAGCTTGAGTTTGATCATGGACAGTGATCCTATGATGCTATCCTATGTTGCTACTTATCAGGGTATCAGATAGTTCTATTACAGCTCTCTGTATTAAAAAGTGAATTCCTCTAAATTGAGAATTTTTATGGGAATGGTATTTAAATGATGCCACATTAAATCATTCATATGCCACATTTATCAATACCTGATCATTCATAGGTTGTGACTGAAGCGATACGAAGTGCTTCATGAATTAAACATGAACCATGTAGTACTATTTCTTCACTTGTATCTGCGCTGGTGTAAATGAGGGCCAGTGAACTGAAATTGTAAAGCTGCAACTTGTGGAAAAACTAGAATAATGTATTCATTCATTTATTTTCTAATCTGCTTAATCCTAAATTAGCTCAATTAGCAAAATAAAAACCTAAATTAGCACCCATATTAGCCAAATCTGGGCGAGGGTGGGGTACATCCTGAACAGCTCGCCAGGCCACTGCAGGGCCAACACACACAACCATTCACACTCTCGCGCACACTTGGGGTCAATTTTGAAACCACCGATCAGCCTATTGTGCATGTTTTTGGACTGTGGTAGGAAACCAGAGTACCCGGAAGAAACCCACGCAAACACAGGGGAACTTGCCTTCTTGTTGTGAAGTGAACATTCTGACCACCGTGCCGCCCCAGAGTAATAGATATAACTATTGCTTTGTTTAAAAACTCAGCTTATACTGGAGTGATTGAGTATGATTGGGCAGACGGTGATAATTTTCTCTACAGAACAGCTTTGACATTTCAGTCTGCTTATATTTACAAGATTGTTCTATGTGTTATTTATTTGTTTTTGTTTTAGAGTCATTCAAAGGAGTCTTCAGTGTCAGCTGTGATTAAAGGGACAAATTACTTTAGAACATGCTTACTTTGTGTCAGGCTGCATCATTATTTTCCTTTAACATCATGCCTTATCTCTTTTTTGTCCACACACACTCACACACACACACATAGGTTTTGAAAGTGCTGAGCAAAACACTGATGTTCTGAGAGGAAAGTGGCAGGGTAAAATATTTTCTCTTTAAATTAAGACCAAAGTCTTGATAGCTGGCAGGCACTTGCAACTTTGTCTCACTCTTGTTGCTATGGTGGTACAGCATATAAACAGGAAATAGATAATTAATAAGACACACCAACTACTGAATACTTTCTTAAGCAATAAAACCAAAAAAATGTTTCAGAGCATATAGAAATTCTAGGCCTATTTAGAAGACATTTAAGATCAACCTGAAAAAAGCCAGTGAAAGAAGGAGGAGTGTGAATGATATGTTCCATAATGTCTATTCCATTGGTCCAGTTTCCTTGTCCAAAGCCCCACCTTTCGTGGAAATTTCATGAAAGTACACACATCCCTTTTTGCATAAACCTGCTAGCAGTCAAACACATAAACTGAGGGTAAAGCATAACCTCATTGGGGGAGGTAACAGAAAGACATTCTTTCATTAGTTTTTCTGTTGATTTCCATGATTCAGGTTTTGAATGGTACAAATGAGCATTTCTTACAAATTTGTTGTTCTATTTAATGACCATTTACATCTTAAAACGGTGTACTGAAATCAGGTTATGGTGAATGCTGTAATCTGGAGATGTACATCAAGTGCTTTAGAGTGCAGTAACTTGTGTTACCTTAGAAAACACTTTCAAAAACAGCATCATATAAGCTCATTCTGCTTGTAATAAACTTCAGTCTATTGTAATACTGTATGTACATTTTTGGGATTAACTCAGTAACATATATTATGATCAAGAGCTCCATCTATTAAAATAATGTAAATTAGCCAAAAAAAATAAAAATGTATTAAATCAGCAAATTGGGTATGAAAGTATTTCTATGAGTAAGATTTATTTGACATTATGACCCTTATTTTATTCCAAATCAGGATTTTTGTGTTGATTTGACTGTATGAGGGAGGCCTTGCAGATAATTAGATCAATGGCATTGGGTATTATTGATATTAAGGTTTACACCTTTGGGAAGTGAATTAATCTATGAAAAAAGAAGTAGTTCAGTAGTTAGAAAGCATAATTCAGTCACTATGATGAATAATACAACACCAGTTTCACAACATAAGAATTCATGCATGGTTTATACAATAATCCTGTTCTGCATCACTGGGAAGAAAACATTTGATACACTTCAATGATGAGGGATATTATTAGATGATAGATGAGAGTGCATGAAAAATGGTGGTACTGTGCTAGGAGCTTTTACACTGCTAACTGTTTTCCATTGAGACTGATTAAACTTTTTTTTTCTGTACTGGTCCTGGTACTTTTGGGTAAAATCTTCCTCAATTAAAACTGTAGCCCATAATGCTCATGAGGTGACATTTTTGAAGAGTGAAATCTCAGCACTGGTGGCGTAATTACAAATATGTAAAGCTTATTAATCAATTATTAACAAGGAGAAAACATCAGTAAAGTCCAAGAGTAGTTCATGTACAGGCAGGCCAGAATCACAGCAGCTGTTCCATTTGTGCATCTGTGCCAATACATCTGTAAGCTGTGGGCACTTTCATTTGAAGCCATTCCCAATAGGTGGACCAGACGCTGGGTGTGAAGTTTGAAGCTTTAGTATGTGTGTTAGATGGAGAAGAGTGTATTGCTACACATTTTGGTCTCATGCAAAATTGACCTGAAGGAGCCTATAATGTAGGTCTTTGATCTAAGAATTCAACACTGCATTTCGTTGGTATTTACATTTGAAAGTTCCAAGGATGTCTCATGCTTTTTTCAAAGGTTACTTACAGGCATATTACAGCGTATATAGAAGCATGATGCAAATGCAGAGAGAATTGTCAAAGAGGTATAACAATTAGAATTTTGAGCAGATCCGTCTGGTGGACATTTAGGGAATGAAGTGCATACAAAGAGTTTAGAATATTTTCACTGCAGTATGTTGCAGTGAGTGTGCTATTCTCTGGCATGTTGAGAAAATTTTATTGAGATTACATGTCAAACCAGGCTTTCAAATGTTTAATTCAGTTCAGTGAAATCACAAAACAGCTTGAATTAATCATTACTGTTTTTTCTAAGAAGAAAAAATAAGCCAGCATAGTCGTTAAATATGGCTTGGATGGTTGTCCTGTCTGGTGTCCACGCCTGCCCACCAAAAAAAATCCAATAAGGCTGCAGCGTTGCTGAGTTGATGCTCATTGGCTTTTATGTCTTGCTGACTTGCATGACTACAGGCAGCAATAAATATGATGGTAATAAAAAAAAAAAACAACAGATTTATTATTAATAATGGAACTGAAACCCAAAAAATAGAGGCATAAACACCACTGTTCAGACTTGCGCAGAATAAAAAAAAACATAGTTAAACTGAGCTAGACAGACTTTCAGGTAAATGAACATTTGTGGAGCAAATGCTGAAGTCAGAATCTTGACAGACCATGAATGTGTTACAGGAATAATTATACTAACAAGACAGGTGAGACAGATGATTATGGAAATCAGAAAGGCAGTTAAAAGCAAACCCAGACTTAGACACCTATCAGGAGCCATCTTTTGGGAACTCTACTTGTCCTCATGTTAATGGATCTATACAATGTTTATGGTTTGATTAAATCAAAGATCACCCACCCGGTTCCCCTATCTTTTAACATCTCCTTATGAAACATCAAACACACCTCTTTGAGTTGAATAAGATCTTCTAATGACAATGGACAGGTGGGTATGATTAAGGTTTAAGACAAATTCTTCAGGGAGGTACATCTCCAGAAAGAGGATTGTGACCCCTGGGTTAGGTGTTGGATGGTCGTTGAGATATAGGTCAAGTTTCATAATGAGATTTTCTTAAGAAATTGAATGAAACCAATCACATTTTTTAATTTTTTACTAAAGTAAATTTTTACAGGTTTACAGGGGTGTAAAATATGTGACCAATCACCGGGTCTGGTTTTCTATAATGTTTATTCTTTCTCCCCAAATCAACGTACAGTCCATATTCTGAATTAAAATTGATTTGTGCGATGATATTGAAAAGTTTACATGCTAGAAGTAAACACTTTTATAAAACACAGAGGACCCTATCTTGTACGTACCTGGTGCAATGCGGCGCCAAGTGTAGTGCAAATATCTTTGCTAGTTTGAGACTGACTCAGTTGTCATTTTCCCTCCCAGTGCCCATGTTGTTTAGATAGCAAATGCATTTGCATCCATCTGAGTGCACATTACCATGTTGGAAATTGGGTGCATTCAGACCGATGTTGGCACATTGCTATCCTGACACAGCGGAAAGAGATTGGGCAATTGACCAAAGTCAGTGGTGCAGTATTTCACTGTTATTTTAAGGGAGCATTAACAAATATGTTGCTATGCAAGTAGATGCACAATATGCATAGACTTAGAGTAATGTGCACAACATGCAACAAATTAAAAGATAGAAGGATTGAATGATTGTTCTGGTTCACATCTGAAATATATGTGTTAATATGGAAATGGGTTAGTTAGATGGGCCATTTTTAAAAATGCAGCCATTTCACTGCTTTTAAACTAGCAAAAGTGAATTTGGAGACACCTAAACACTATAAACAATAAATGCACTTGTGCTATGCTCTTTAGTGGCATTGGTAGTTAAAACAGGGCCAATTGTATGTTAAAAACATACATTTGTTAGATCTCATGACTTGGAAGATCATTCTGGGGTCAAGTCAAATGCTAATCTGCATTTATAAGAAAATGAGAGAATGTGCTACCTGTGTCTGGAGTAGTTTCACTGGATATTGACACACAATGAAGTAACATTTATTTACATGTAGCAAGCTACAAAAAGTCACAGATGACCTGGCATTAGGCTTCATCTTAAGCATTACTTTTTAAAGTTATATAATTAGCTAATGGTTCCTAAAAGGCATCTAAAGAAAAATGTCATTGTTCATTGTGCTTAGTGGTTCTAGGGAGAAGTTGGCTTCTGTGTACATGCTGCTGGACAAAAATCAAATGAACTTCCCAGAGACATTTCCCAGATATGTTGATGTTTAATCTAAGCTATTACAATGAGTGCTACTTAGTTGTTTAATCTAGTGGAGTCTAAAGACCTGACGTTGGGTAGAAATTTCATTAAAATACACATTTTTTTTACCCAAAAAACAAACAACCCCCCCTCCCAGAAACAAACAAACAAACAAAAAAGAAAAACCGAGATATTACACAGAACCCTAGGCTGGGCCTACTGTAATATGTCACTTCCAAAATTCTTGTCCAAAACCCCACCTCTGGTAGAAACTTCATGAAAATACATACATAGCTTTTTGTGTAATCCTGCTATCAAGCAAACACACAAACCAAGGGTAAAACATAACCTTCCTATAATGTTGATGATAACAATAATACACATATTTCCTGATCTTTCCCAGTTTTTACTGGAAATTCCAATTATGTAATCCTTGAGAATTTTGTTGCTGTTGATTTTAATTATTAAAGGCTGCATTTCATAGAAATGTAATTATCATTTTTTAGCTTATGCTTAGATAAAGAGAAATCAAGTAAAAAAGGATACTTACACTATAATAATGAATTACATTTAACAGTAGTTTTCATTAGTTGGTAGTGGTTTCGGACTTTTAATCCTGGAAGGTCAGAGCCCAACTTAGTTTGACGATTTCCCAACTCAAGTTATCTGAAATTGGAAAAAAACGTTTGGGGTTGCTGAAATCTGATGGGTTCAGCTAAAGTCGAAGTTTGATTGATGTGTCTTGTGTATGTGTATGCTAAAAAACATCTGAAACAAAGTACTCGGAGCTAATTTCAGAACTGACTTTCTGTAGCGTCTAGATCAAAGTTGTGTGCATAGAGGATATTCACAGATTGCAAAAATAGATGTCCTCGAAACGTTCTTTGAGAGTTCATAGTTCCAAAATAACTTTTTTTTGTAACTTTTTTCTGGACTAGTGAAAAGAAAGTAAGATACTGGTGATCAATGAATAACGAATTAAATGACCCTAGGAACATGATGACGAGGATATTTTTCCAGATCCTACTTCTTTAGTAAAAGGCACCATTCAGGTTCACAACACTTTCCTTTCCCAGTGAGCTATATACAACATAGTCATTGAGTCTGCAGCTGAGACTCCAGACATATTCTCTGTACGATATTGCGAGATCTCTCAACAAGGCCTTCACCCAAGTGACTGGTGTGAAACGAGGATCAGATGGAAAAGATACTCAATCTGAGAGCGCTGCTTTTATCTGGGTCTGTCCTGTAGAAATGGAAAGAGTCAGATTGGAGGAGAGGCAGCATCTGTATAGAAAATGTTCTCATAAACGATTGACCTCAAGGCAGAGACTGGTGAGAGAGTAACACAGGCATGGTGAGAGAGAGAGAGAGGGCTGGCAGTCTTGATACAACAGCCATGCAATGTATAATGTTATCTACAGTCAGTTGTTAGTTCAGGATGGATATGGGTGAATTCTGTAAAAATCAGTTTATTTAATCCACAGATCTGTGAATCAAACAAAACAAGAAATTTTGTTTTGCGCTTTTACGTTAAAAGTAGAATGATGCCAGAGATGGACAAATATCCACTCACTCATTTGCTGAGCTCCTTAATTCAGCTGGGGTCTCTTGGATGCTTAGCTGACACTGGGTGAAGGCGGCTTTCACCCTGAACAACTTGCCAGACCATCGCAGGGCAACACACACACACACACACCCACACACCCCTGTGTGCACTTTTGAACAATCAGTTAGCCTAATGTACATGTTTTTGGACTGTGGGAGGAAACCCCCACAAGCACAGGGACAACATGCAAACTCCACACAGAAACGCCCTTACTGAGCCCAGGACTCGAACCAAAGACCTTGTGCTAACCACGACACCATCTGCGAGCAGCACTGCGGATATCCCTGTGATCTCTAATAAATTTTGTGCTCTGCGTATCTTTAATACTATTTAATTGTAACTGTTTATTGATTGATTGGTTGGCTTTTTGGTATAAACTGTATTGCTGAAACCAATTGGAAGTAAAATCAGGTTTCCAAGTAGCACAAAGGAAAAAGCATTCAACTCCTGAGTTTGCTTCCAATGATGCTATGTCCATACCAGGCCAGGAGTCCCAGAGAGCAAAATTGCCTTGTGTTCTTGATGAAAGGATGATGTTGAGACAAACCAAATTCCAAAAATAATTTGGAACATTGAGCAAAATGTAATGTCTAATGAAAATGTTTAACCAGCGATTGGAGATGGCATGGCACTGTGTTTTCACAGATTATGATTTCTGGAAGTGTTCCTGGGCCCATGCAATAATTTCCATGAGAGAATTATGCCTGTTTTAGTGCAGTGCCGCCTGAAGGCCCGCAGGTCACAGGCATCCAGTATTTATTTTCAGTCTTTTTCCTTAAACACAGAAATTTCTCCAGATGATCATATTGATGATTTTATATAATGTTTTTAGAGATTGGGGAACCTCTTCTCAGATGCCCTTTTTTATACCCAATCATGTTACAGACTTCTTTAGATTTACCAGATTAGTTGCAAAATGTTCTTTTTAGTACCACTTACTTTTCCAGTCTTTTGTTGCCCCGTCCCAAGTTTTCTGAGATGTGTCGCCTCAATGCAAAATTATCCATTTTTTATGAAATAGAAAATGTCTCACTTTCAGTATACATTTTCTGTGTTCTACTGTGAATTAAAAAATACATAATAAAATGTAATTTATATCATTGTCCCAAACGTATTTGGAATTGGGAGTGGAACAGCAATTCTGACCAGTCAAGGGCATTGAAGTTGTGTATATGTAAGAGGGTGAATAATGCTTTCCTCTGAGAATGTTTCGCTGAAATGTATTTGGTTGTCTCCATGTGTATGAAATGTATTTGGTTGTCTCCATGTGTCTCGGAGGCTTTTCGTGCTTGTCTTCCCTCTCTCTGTTGGTGATGTTGTGATAGGGAAGATTTGGCTGTTGGTAAGAATTGCCCAAGACCAAATTGGGAAGAACAAATATGGGGTGAGGTTGGAATGGAAAATCAGTCACTGAAACAGAGTCAAGACACTGTGGTCATACAGTAGATACTAGCCATGAGATAGGTGCATTTCAAAAGCTAGATGAGACTACTGTGGGTTGTATGTGTGTGTTTCTACTAGTGCTAGTTGTGATTCTGGTAACATCTCCATTGGTATTTTTATTTATTTTCTTAACCTGTTGGAATTGGTTTAATTAGAATTATACGACCGCACTTGTGAAGTTGCAAATGTCTTTTGTTGATTTATTGTCTGTTTTGACATTAGTTCCAGTTGGAAAAAGTTATAAGTTTATATTACAACTTGGACATGGATGTGTACAATGGATCGGCCACATAAATTACGTTTTTCACAGAAATTTATGGAAGGAGTGTTCAGGGTCGGTGCTTTGTAACACTCCATGGTAAAGCTGTGTATTTAAGCTACCAGACATGGGAGAGGCTTCAGGACAGATGATTTGTATTATTACAATTTGCATAATTTTGTCTTATAAGCTTTGAACAAGGTAAATATTATGTTAACCTTATAATATGTCTTGGTGTTAACTTTGTTAAAAAAAAAAAAAAAAATCTTAATAAATCTGATGAGATTTTTTTATGGGTTTGTTTGGCTCGTTTGGATCTGAAGCATTTAAAACCACCTCCAATGTTCATTACGGAAGGAAAAAAATGCCAGCTTGTGAGCAGCTTTAACATCTGTGCTGTTCCGTGTAGAGGATTTTGGCTTTCTATTCAGTCATTGTGAAGATAGGGCCTGTGCTTCATTCGACATGCCCAAGGAGACACCCGCCCTGAAGATACGGGGAATGAGACGCGCTTCACCTCTTTCCTTCAGGACTATATAATTAGCTCCGAATCTGCTCTCATCTCTAAGGTGCTGCTTCACCGCTGCAGAATTTGAAAGCATGTTGTTTACCTCAGCAAGCTCTCTGCTGATTTAGATAAGCTTGTTAATTAGAGGTTTTTCATATTCCTTATCAACTTTTATATATACATGTCATGTTGTTTTCCTCATTATTTAACTGCTCACTTAAAATCCGCTTGATTCTTTTCTTCATCCGTTCAGGCTGTGCTGTTCTTATTCTGATTCTTAACTTTTTCTTTTTTTAATTTACTTGATCACAGATAACACGATGTCAGCACTTTTTACACAATTTACATCTGAAACATAACATGGAACTTGTTTGCTAATTGTGAGCACGTTACCACAAGGATCATCCATCTTATATTGGGGCTGTCAAGCGATTGAAAATAATCTGATTAATTACATGCTTTGTGGTTAATTAATTGAGATTAATAGCATATATCAATATTTGCCAGAGGAAACATTTAAAAATATTGAATTACATATAATACGCATACCTCATCTTTAATACATCCTCTTTTGCTTTTCTTCTATGCTGTGACCGTGCTAAAATTTGAACACTATATTAAAATTATTACACTTGTAAATTATATATGTATATGTATGTACATACATTTGTGTATATATATATATATATATATATATGTGTGTGTATGTATATATAAGTATATTAAAATTAATGCATTGTTTTGACAACCCTAATATACGGTCCACGTGTACAATGCTTAACAAACTCAGCATCTTTTCAAGAATATAAACTTTTTCAGGTAGAAGGTTATTTACATTGGGAAGAGATTTTTTTAAACTTGAAGCAACAAGCTTGAACGCTTGAAATGATTGACTGATCTATTCGGAATTCAGATTTGAATCCAGTGAAACAAATATGGTACTCAATTGATTCAGAAATTGAATTGATCTCAAATAGGTTTTCTCACCAGTTCTAGGACAGGAACCCAGGACCTTCTTGCTGTGAGGCAGACATGCTAACCTCTCTGCCAATGTGCTGTCCACTAGGCCTTGTTTAAATCAAATTGACAGAAGTTCCTTCATGGTGTATGCATGATTATTAAATAAAAACTTCCATGTGTACTATAAAAACTGAAATCTTTGACCTATGTTACAAGTGTTTTAAGGGCTTGTGGCTGGTTTTGATCATTTGTAGATCATATGACATGTAGGCTGTATATTTGCTAACTCTAATTACCTAAAATTACACATCCTTTTAATCTTTAAAGTTTATTTTTTCTGCTTCTTGCATATGATTCTTATTGAGTTAACTGACTGTGATTCAATGCTGCCCTTGGGTGCTCTGAAAGCATTCACCGATCACTGGGAGTCCAAGACTATTTAACTATTAACTATGACCTAAATTTCCTAAAATCTCTTTTGCAGAAATTATTACGATTATTGTTATTACTATTATTACTGTTTCTATTATTACTTTTTTTTCCATTTAGTGTTCTTGGGATTCTCGTGGGACATTTTTAATTGTATTTATTTAATAGGAATAATATGAATTACCCCTGGTACTTTCACTCTCTCACTCACTAATTTGCCAAACTACTTACTCTTTCTTGGGTCGTGGGCATTACTTAGCTTAGCAGTGACTTAGCTGTCACTGGGCGAAACCGCGGCACATTAAACAGTTTGCCAGACCATCACAAGGCAACACACACACACACACACATACACACACACACAGTAAATCACTCACACCTAGAGGCAATTTATAGCAGTCAGTTAGCCTAATCTGCATGATTTTGGACCGTGGGAGGAAACTGGAGTACCCGGAGGAAACCCATACAAGCACTGAAACAACCGAGCGGGGACTTGAACCCAGTGCCTTCTTGCTGTGATTCAGATGTACTAGCCACAAATGCAGGTTTATACATATAGAATTGCATTTTATGCAACATATATATAATACCAAACATATACAAATTCAAATTCAGATACTTTCGGTTCAGATGCTTACTCAAGCACCATAATGCTTAGTCACTATTAAAATGAAGAATGAGTACGTCATGTCTTTATACTTAATAACGCCACACAGAACTGATAGTAGTAACAGTAAAAATCTCTTTCTCTGTTCTCTGCAGGTTGTATACTTCCACACATCTCTGTGTTTAGCCTCAGTGGTGGCTGTTGTGGAGCTGGTTTCTCTTCTCTCTGGGACTGAGACATCCCAGAATGCAGTGGGGCAGGGCTTTGGCATCCTGCAGCTGTTCTCTGGACAAGTGCAAGTAGAGGGCAGGTAAAGGTCAATACTGTCCTTCAGATCACCCTGTGTGGTTGTGGCTATGGACGCATTAGTGTAATAGGCAACTTCACACTTTTGTCATCAAGCTGTATACCAATGGATTTATGCAGAAATTGTTCAGATGAACATTGACACACAAAATGTCGTATTCATGAACGTCCTCGAACATCAAGAAAATGTTTGTATCCTACTGTGTGAGTAGATTTAGACAGAAGACGAACTAATTTAAACATTGAATTGAAACACTTGTGTATGTGTTTGTGCGTGTGTTTGTGTATGTATGTATTTCTGTTATTTTCAGGTTAAATTTGTTCCATGGTACTCCTCGAGCTCTGCTACACCCAACAATGAGGGACCCACTGCAAAGTGAGTACACACACACAAAAATACCAGTCAGCCGTACATCCTATTAACTTTGCTATATATTTACACTGAGTGTGTGTTTCAGCTCATGGTGGGCGGCTAATCAATAAAGAATGATTTTTTTTAGAAAGTGTTTTAGTTCATGTCTTAATGCATTATAAATCATGTTTTATGGCAGCAGTGTACTATTAGTAAGACACTTGCCCTGGGCACTGTGGGTGCTGGCACGTACACATAGTTCTTTTTAAATGAATCATACTTGTTCCTGTTAAAGTGCTAAAATGTCCCAAAAAGCTGCAAATTTTCGTGCTCCTGGTATTCACAATACAAGTAGGCTTAAAAGGATACTCAATTCTCCTTCTGGGAATTTTACCCTTGCTTAGTTTTAGACCACTTGCTGTCCACAGCATGACTTCTTTAGTAAAAAGTTGAATCATGGGTGATGTCCTTGACAATGGTTATTTTCTATGATGCAGTCATCAAAAATACTGCAGAGAAAGCAAAACCATAATGAATTAAAATGAAATAGGAGACTGGTGCTCAGTGGGCAGAGCGGGGTGGACAACAAACAGAGGGACTTGCTTCACTTTCAGGCAAGTAGCTGGAAAAAATAAAATCCCACAAATTTCATTCAGTCAACTAATCATTTGGCAGAAGTTCAATGCCTATAATTATATTGATACAGTTCAAAAGCTTCAGTTTTTATGAATTAAACATCAGTGAGGAAAGATTTATTCCTGTGACTTTGAGCTTAGCCCTGTGATAGATTCCCGACCTGTTCACAATGTACCCTGCCTATGCCAAAAGTCAACTGGGATTGGCTCCAGCTTAATCTGAAACCCTCATAGATAAGTGATGCAGAATAATTGATGGATGGATGTCTGGACTCTGACCATGTTTTGCAAGATGGGGTAGTTGTTTCAGAAACTGCTAATCTGTGGTGCTATTTTTTATGGAGAATGATGGGGGGGGGGTGAGTGAGAATAAACTCCTTGGTGATGAGATAAATCAGAGGGGAATTGCCAGAGAAGTCGACACTGGTCTTCTTAGTGCATTACTACTTAAGCACAATATAAGATTGCTAGTGACACATCCATCTGATATCCCTACCTCTTATCCATCTGGGTCAAAGGTAAGCTAGAAAAAGAGGTGGGGTACACGTTGAATAGGTCAGCAATCTATCAAAGGGCTAACCAATCCCACTCACATTTTCACCTGTGGACGATTTAGAGTTGCTGTCATACATAGTCTGCCTATCTTTGGATTGTGGGGATAAACTGGTGCATGTGGAAGAAAACTACACAAACACAGGGAGAGCATGCCTCCTCATAGAATGATGCATGATGATATGATGAATCGCAATGCAGTGAATCAGGTGATGTGCACCATGGGCTGTGGCACACTATGAAAATCCTTTATTCATTATCTGCATGTCGTTGGATTGTGGTAGTACCTATAGGAAACCCACACAAACTCCACACAGAAGTTCCTTTGCTGAACATAAGACATAAACCCAGGAGCTTCTTGCTCTGAGACGGACGTGCTTACCACTAAGCCACTGTGCCGCACTATTGTGGATATTAGCATTATTTTAATTGTGCATCATTATTATTATATTATAATTTATTTTTTATATTATTATAATTATAATAATTATTCCCTTTTAATGCATTTACACCATTTAACCACTAACTGTCCCAATTTATGCACCAGATTCTTCAATTCATTTTCTGAACGGTTTAATCCTAAATAGGGTTGCGGGGAGGCTGGCGCCCATCTCAGCCAACTCTGGGTGAGGGCAGAGTACACCCTGGACAGCTTGCCAGGCCTTCGCAGTGTGCACCAGATTGTAATCTAAAAATTAAATTGAATAGAACTGTGAATTTGCTAGTGTGATTTGATTCTCATTTACTCTGTTGTCTTTTTTAACAGATTTAATTTCAGTTGCTCTTTTTCATGTCATTAATATGAAGCAACTTGATTTCATAAATTCTTGTGTGTCATTCAAATGTGTAAGTTATTTAAACTTGGCATTGATAAACCAGGGGGTGTAGTGTTGAGCACGTCCTCCTCACAACAAGAAGCTGAGAGGCTCCAGCCTTATTTGGATAAGTGGTACACTAAATGAATGAATGAATTAATAAACTATAACAATTATAACCTTCGATGTTACATTAGAGCGTTTCATTACATGTACATTTACACAGGGTCTAGAGTGCTCATAGATCATCTATATAGCTTGATAAATGTAACTGAATGTATAGTATAGAACAGTAGCCCGTCTAGAATTTCTTGTCCCACCTAACAAGTTGTTTCTTAAACTTATGACCAGAAAGTGAAGACTGACTCAGCTTATAACAGGCTGACGCAAGTTGTGTTGTTAAATTCAGTCCAGGGTTCATTGCATAAGCTTGCGGAATGATTAAATAGGGAAGCCATTCTGAACACAGATCAGGCGGTGTCCGTTATTGAAAATAGTGTTCAGTTTTATATTAAAGGACATAAGCATTTGTGTGTGCCCTATTATGAGGAGAAGATAATCATAACTCTGCTGTTATCTTTTGCAAACAGCACTGTGGCTGGAAACAATGCCTCATCAGCAGCTGGGAAAAGTACATGCACTTTTTTTCTGGTTTTGGGATGGTACTTTTTTTTATCATTTAGAGCTTGTACAAAAAATTTTAAACTTTTGGATATACATGGCCCTCTGTCTGTCATTAGCACAAACCCGTTTTCCACAAATCCTATGAAAAGCATGTAATAGGAATGTCTGTTTCTTCCTGTGTGACTACCACTGGTATGGCATTGTAACCTTGAGGGCATAGATGTAGTTATCAGTTATCATTAACTAAACAAATCTTCATATCTTGACAGTTCTGTCTATCTAGACTGTTATTAGGCACCAAATGTTACCAATTTACTATAATGTTGAGGGTTGCTTTTCAAATGAGTATCTCTTAAAATCCTCCTTGAAGGTGTGTTTTACATCCTATGAGAGGCCTCTCATAACATTCACAGCCAGAATAGAAAATGTGATTTTATATTTGAGTTTTATTAATCATTGTTTACATGGCAGGAGGTGTGGATGGGTCGGTGGGAGTGGCCACAATGGCTCAGTGGGTAGCACCGTTAACTCAGATGAGATGGTTTTTGGATTGAATCTTTGCCATGAGCCCTTCTGTGTGGAGTTGGCATTTGTAGGTTTACTCCAGGTCCTCTGGTTTCCTCCCACAGTCCAGAGACATGCACATTAGGTGCATAACTAGATGCTCTAACTTGCACATAGGAGTGAATGTGAGTGTGAGAGTGATACACTCATATTATACTCATACACTCATACTATACAGTAATAGACTGGCAACTTGTTTGGGGTATACTCTGCCTCCTGCCTGAAGTCATTTAGGATTGGCTCCAGCTTTTACTGTTACCCGGATGGATAAGGGGCATAAATGATGGAAAGATGGATGGATGGATTGAAGGATTACATGGCCCCATACAAGTTAAATTAACTATTTAGGGAGTCCTAGGGTACCTTGATATGAATGTGATTTATCAGAGATGAAAAAAATCAAGACCTTTTAATATTATAATTGCTTAAAGATGACAGCAAAATAAAACCCTCCATTATGTTTCTGCTCAAGCCTTATTGGAGCAACATGCAGAGTCTAATCTTATAGTTATGTTAATGCTTTCTCCTGAAATTGTGTGTTGCTAATGAAAACAGAGCTGTGTGTAGGCAGAAGGATGAAGAATTCTTTATCACTGTATTATTAATTAGCTGAATACATGCCAAAACCATGTGCATGTGTTATGAACACTGTGTGCTTATTAATTCAGTGTAAACACCTAAACAGCCTTATTACTCCAGTTTTAAGTGATGCAAATAGAGGAGTCCCTTTACCTTATTAAAGGATGAGAGGATTTTAAAGGGAGGAAGTGGAAGAGATTAGAGGAATGGGATCGGGGGTGCACCTTCACTCCATGTATACACAGGAAGTGCTTTAGAGAATGAGCCTATGCCCTCTGAGAGATTCATGAGAGGAGTGCTAATGTAGTTCTGCTGCTCTGTTCTCAGCGCTGCTAATCTTACTACTAATACAGTCCCCGTGACCCTCTGACACACACACACACACACACACATGGACAGAATACAGCAGTTCAACTATATTTGTCATGCTGGTGCATTAAAATGTACATCAGAGGTGTTATTCATTCAACTGTTTCTCTTCTCTTCATCACAACTTTTTCTTTAATTTTTTTTCTTTTACTCTCTTCTTACCACACCTATCTTCACTTCCTACCCTTTTTTTCATACTTTCTTTCATGCCCGTCTTCACTCCCTCTCTTCTTTTTTATTCCTACCCTTTCTTCTTCTATCAGTTTCTCCTTCACACCCACCTTCACTTTTCGATCCCTCCTTTCTTTCTGCCTTTCACATCTATCTTCACTTCTTACTTTACTCCTTCTCTTCTTCCTTCCTTCCCTTATTCTTTGTTTGTTTCTTTCTTTCTCTATCAATCTCTCCATCACACCCATCTTCACTTCTTATCTTTTCTATGCTTCCTTCCATCACTTTCTGTCTTTTTCTGTCAATCTCTCCTTCACACCTATCTTCACTTTGCACCTTTTCTATCATTCTCTCCTTCACTTCTTACTTTTCTCCCTTTCTTTTTTTCATACCTAGCTTCACTTCTTACCCTTTCTTTTCTTCCTTTTTTCCTTTACTCGTTCATTCTTTCTTTCTTTTATCTTCTCTCTTTTCCTCATTATCTCTGTCTCTCTTTCCCTCCACTCTATCCTTCCCTAGCACTACTGCGAATGAAAAAACATCAGGAGCTTCAGAGTTTTACGTCACATCCTTTCCTTTTTTGTGATTGATTTTGTGCAGAGGAGTACAGAGTGGAGGAGTGGACAAATCTGATTAATGACTCCTGTATACGTAGTGTTTCCTGTTATTCAATTACTTACCACACACACACACACACACACAGATATATATTTTCACATTTTTATAACCAGTCCTGGATGCCTTTCATATTATGTCCTCTCTACCGTACAAAACCCTGACACCCCCACCGGCGCTGTGTGCCGGAAGCTAATGCCAAGCAGCACTGAGTGTGTATTTCTTTGCCCACTGGGCTACTGGCCACTAATGAATACAACCTAATGCTTTCAACTGGACAGAGCTGACACTCTCTGGGCCAGCATTACACACACACTCTGTGTGTAGGAGGTGCGTGGGGAGGTTAGAAGATTTCAATAGCACCAGTCTAGACTAATCACCCCCCAAAAAAAAAATATTTTATATATATACATATATATATATATATATATATACAT
>JAOUQZ010000030.1:9186514-9197811 GCA_028564935.1 Neosilurus hyrtlii
GAGAAGTCCCTCGCATCATGTGATGTGGCCACCATATTGCTAAGGACTAAAATCTGCCGTTCCAGTAAGATGAGTGTTGAATGTAGTGTCTCAACTCACTCCAACAAAAGAAATTATATCTCTAAAGGGCAAGGAATAAAATTCAACTTTTTAGGAAGTAAGTATTGTAGTAAGTATGAGTATTAAGTATAAGTATTGTATCTATAGAATAACTGCATTCTTTATTATTCATATTCTCTTTTCCAGAAAAAAATTAAATAACATAAAAGTCCAAATGTTTGTTTAATTTTACTTGTATCATGATATTTTATATGTGTATATATTTATTGTATCATGGTTTATAGTTCTGTTTACATGGCTTGTCATTTTACCCAGGAAGCAGAAAACACCTTTAGCCTGAAGACTTTTCTGAACTGGGTGACTGTGACTGTTCCTAAACCCCCGCAACCGAGTCTACTTCCATGAATGTTAAATGTCAACAATATGTTTTATAAAGCCCAGCTGTGAGCTGTTACTGTAGAAACAAACATTAGAATGAGCTCATTGATTAAAATCAATAGTTCATGAAACCATTGCAATTAATGTCCGGTATATGCAGTTAAATAAAAATAATGCCCTCTTTCTGACAAATCAGATTTAAGCATTCAACCATGCAGTCAGTGGTGTAATATTTATTACTGTTGAATTCTCATATCTGATTGATTAACTTCGATAGTAGTCCCTGGCTGTAATTCATTTATGTAATTGCAGTAGTTCTAATAATATACTGCTGTTTCCATAGTAACAGCTAATTTACAGGGGTTTGTATAGTGGAGGCTCCATAAGAAAAACACACTACTTTAATTAAGAAAAATTATAATTGTTGATGGACCATTTTATTGTTTCATTTACTTTTTTTTTTTTTTTTAGGAAAAATATAAACTTTGAGGTGTTAAGAAAAGCCATAGATTATTTCTTGTCATGTGCCATTCCTTACTTTACTCTTCATTGATTCCCATAATGTATTGCAGGCAATGGCTTTAACATTGGTATACTCATGTGACACTATATGTTGACTATGTAATGCTGTTAAGTACAAAGCTGTAGAGACGTCTCAGTGTACTTTATTGATCTCAAATTGTTATTGGTTAATAAATTAACTGTTCCGAGAGTTCTTTGCTGTAAAATTGTGGAACATGTAGCTGGAGGTCGTATTTGTTTAAGGTTTTTTTTTTCTGCGTCGGAATCTTACAAACTATTTTACAGTCTATTATCAAGCCAGCTATTAGCTTGCTGCTCAGTAGGGCCGTTATGGTGTAATGGCACTCATTTCTTCATGCCTATGCATGCTGCCCCTTTTACATTATCTTGATGTGCCAGACTTGTTAGAAAGAATTTGAATAAGAAGTCTTCCCTCAATCACTAACATAATCTTTCTTAGCTCATAGTGAACAATGCCGTTCAGCTCTTTCATTTTCTTGTCTGATTGAACTGCCAATGCTAAGAGCCCTGGTGTTCTCGGCTGCCGGTTAATAGCATATCTGCCCCACTAATCAAATCACTTGTTTAAGTGGAATAAAAGAAGAACAGCTGTCTCACTTTAAAGAAACCTTATATAAATTTTAGATGGACAGATTGGACTTAATGAGAAGAGCGGAAGTAAAGGAACTGATCATGTTCAGATTATTGGTAAGACCGACATTATAGGTCTAGGACCTCAGTAAATTCTGCTAAGCTGAATAGGTGACAGTGTAGACATTATGCAATACAGAGTCTTAATGTGCAGCCATTTGAAAAGGGTACATAAGCTTTCAACTCTCGCTCATGAATACCTAGTAATGACAGTCGTTAGGAGATTGTTCACTCACGCAAATTTAAACCTGTGATAAACAACGGGACTACTAGGAATACCCCCACATTTAACTTTAGTGTGAAACTCTTACAGTGGCGGTGGTGCTGTTCTGTCAGTTTTGATTAAACTACCTTACTACATTTAGTGAAAATAACAGGTGTGGTCAGGATTTTGTTCACAGTCAGGCAGACTCAAACGCTGGTGATTACACTGCCTGTATCAAAACTCACTTTTAGGCGAAAACTGGGCGGGGATCAATGTTGGGTTCCTTTGAGTTGATTTAAAGAGCAATAGGTTTTTCACAGCCATGAAAACACCACCTTGTTCAGACTGTGAAGCAGGAAATGCACTGTGGTTTGACTGAAGAAGACCAAATACTGCATGAAATCATCTTAGCCCTACCCTGAAATCTCCGTCACATCCTCTTTAATTGAGCTCTTTCTGTTTTCTGCATTTTCAGGAGACGCTCTGCAGAGACCTCGACTTTTACCGACATTCTCATGTGTGCTGGAGAAGGTGTCTGTCTCCCTCACTCCCTCCATACAGGCGTTTGAGACTGACTTGCTGGAGAAACTGAACAATGACCGTAACAATACGGTAATACAGCTATCACCACAATCTCATAGTGCACTTGAAAGCTATTTTAACATTTGGCTATCGGGATTGCTTGGTATGCTACAAAAAAATGGACAAGTGTGCTTATGTCAAGTATTTCTTTCTGGAACTCAGTAGAAAGAATCTGCCAGTAGAACAAAGTTTTTGTTAAGGATGCAGACATGATGTGCTACTTTGTAAATCTTAATAATAATAATAATAATAATAATAATAATAATAATAATAATAGTCATACGGATTCACTGAGACATTTTGTCTTTGAGTATAAGAAGAAATTGGTTGATCCCAATAGTACTATATATGGTGGGGGGCCTGACCATTGGTGGGTGAGTGGAGTTACACGCATGGTTTTTACGGGACCTAGGAAAGTTCACATAGGTACTTCTTTCTGATAAGTACATGCTGCATTCATGTAAGGCTTGGTTTGATGTTTTCAGTTCTTATGCAAGGCTAAGGTGTCTGATTTCCTTTAATTGTGTTACAATAGGCAACGTTTTCTACAACTAATCTGCATAATATTTTACATGCTGGAGGAAATCCATAATAACCTCTCTGACCAAAAGATTAAAGCCAGTTAAAACGCTCTTAGTGGAAGCAAATCATTGCTTTTTTCTGACAGTTCAATATATTTGTTTTATGGATGTTAATATATGCGACAGTTTAAGACAACCTTTCAGATGCCACAGTGAATTCTGACAGCAGCTAAAAATAATAATAAAAAAAAAAAAGATATTGATGGATTTTCTTCATGCATATGGTGCCTGTCAACATGCTTTGATCAAGTTGCTGGTTGTGTAATAATGAAACCTGTTAAATTCAGTTTACAAGCCATAAAAATACTCACTAATAGATGACACTTGCGCACTGTAGAGATTATAGTCTAGAGAAGTTGAAGTCTATTTTCAAAATAATGCCGAAAATTCATTTGGCGGCACAATGGCGTACTGGTTAGCACGGCCGCCTCACAGCGAGAAGGTTCTGGATTTGAGTCCCGGGCTCAGGTGTTTCTGTGTGGAGTTGGTCAGGTGACTTGTTCAGGGAGTACACTGCCTTTGCCTGGTTTTGGCAGAGATAGTCTCCAGGCTCCCCTCAACCCTTATGGGAGTAATCGGTTCAGAAAGTAAAAAATTTGTTACTTTTGGTATTCCTTTGTTACTTTCTAAATAAACTTCATTCATTCATTTTCTGAACCACTTAATCCTAATTAGGGCCACGGGGAGGCTGGTGCCCATCTCAGCCGTCTCCGGGCAAGGGCAGAGTACACCCTGTACAGCTCGCCAGGCCATTGCAGTGAAATAAAAATAGAAAGTTTAAAAAAAAAGGTTTTCAGTTTCTATAAATTATAAGAATATTTTTATCTATCAGTGGTGAAAACAAGCAGTTTACTTTGATGCAGATGTTTGCCCCATGGGGTTACACTGTATAGCTGTTTTGCAGTTGCTGTTTGTAGTGTTCAAACTCAATACTGGATCGGTTTTGATTCTTTTAATCCCTAGGAAAAAACACCATTGGAGTTTACCCTTAATTGTCATCTTGAATCAGTTAGCACAGTGTCACCTCCGCTATGTTAGCGTTTTTATTCATTAGTAATGATACATTTTTGATTGATGAGAGTTTGTAAGCATGAGCGTGCCTTACTCATATTTTACAGAGTTTTCAAGCTCTTCTCATAACCACCATCCACTCACCAATTCCCCGGGCAGATGTAATGATCTAACGTGGGCTAAACCAGCCATGCCATTGTGTATGTGTGTGTGTGTGTCTCTGTGTGTGCGTGTGCACGTGTTTGTGTATTTGTGTGTGTGCGGGCGTGTGTGTGCTGCTGTCTCATTGTTCACTGCTTTCTCACTCAGTGTTATTGCTGTCATTATCACACCCACGTGGGAAACAGTCTGCATGTCTTATATTGAATACAATGCAGCATACTCATTACTCACTCTGCACTGGGCCCCGTCGTCACAAAGTTCTCATAAAGAGTAATTACAGAGCCACATTTGTTCACTCCGTCATTCTGGAGGTGAGAGGAGCTGCGCCGAGCACTGATGCATTTACACTCTTGCACTTATTTACTCATTCGAAACAGAGAGAGAGAGAGAGGGCGGGAAAGAGGACGGTGGATGAAAGTGAGAATCAATATCAGTGTCATGATAAACCTCCTATTTGTTCTCTCACATATATTTGTGTGTGTGTGTGTGTGTGTGCGTGTGCATGTGGGTGTGTCTGCATCAGCGAGCTTGCCCATCCGGGGGTGTACCTATGTGTAATGCCTTTCATTAATTCTTGCACACACACTCACACTCAGAGGCACTGTATCAGTTTTCATTAGATTAATACACTCTGCTCCTACTACTTCTTTACATGCAGTTTTAATTTTTGATACAGTGATAATGTATCTGAATAACGAAAACTGAATTCAAATGACTACAGTACTAGATATGAAAGTGGGTGAAATCTGGTCTTGTAAGAGCATTACATACCAAGGTTTGCCCTGATATGATATTCAGTTTCAGATTGGTGCTTCCCTAAATTCCCTAAAGGATGTCAGTTTGTGATATAAACTTATAGTAAAAGTGCTGGTATCCCTGTGTTTGTATGTCTATCTAAAATGGAGAGAGAAAAATTGGATGCGTAATGAAAGAATAGACTAAAGAATTATAACAGGCATCCCTAGACCTTTCTCTTTTTCTCTCTAGCTTTCATTTTCTGTGTTTGTCTGTCACATAAGTATGCACATAATCCCCATGCAGATCAGCATGTTTAGTGGTATTAAAGTGAGTTTCACCAGCTATTGTGTGTGTGTGTGTGTGTGTGTGTGTGTGTGTGTGCGCGCGCGCACACTTGTGCAGATGATTATATGCTACTCAGTACACACCAGTTTTATTGTGCTGTTCTTCCTGTCTCCCCTATTTCCACACTCTGTCTACATCACTATCAGACCAGCACTAAACCTGTTAGCTGGCAAGCCTGTGCAAGCCAGCACATTGCTAATGCATGATGGGGAAGCAACCTGATGCACTTTCTTTCTTTTTTTTAAAGCAATTTTAAATCCAACTGTTTTTCAGAATCTCTCAGTAGGATGTCATGGTCCACAGAATGCTCAGATCTGTTACTGATGGTCTCTACTTTTAGTGCTGTTTTTGTTGTTGTATTTCTTCTAATCAAGTAATTAACACAGGCCTGTAGAAGGGATACAGCGACTGCAGAAAATTAATTCATCTGTTGTCTTTTGGAAATTACTAATCTTTGAGCAATCAATATTACATTAGCTTCTGTCTCGATTACAGTTGCACATGTCAGGCACAGCAGCTTTCATCATTAAGAGAGTAATTGAAAAGAAACAGAAATTCTTTAAAGAATAAATAGGGCATCATTTACCATTCTTTTTCCTCTTGAAAGTTAAGTCAAACAAAAATGCCGTGGAGTAACAAGATAGTGTAAGATTTTCTGTCCTGAAGACTCGTTTCTTCTGATACTGGAGACTCCTTCCATTAATGCCCCCCTCCTTTCTAAAATGGAATAAAATTAATAAAAATAATTAATAAACTATTTTACATTGCTCTGGTAAATAATGTTTTTTTATGTTTAATATTACTATTAGTTTGTGAGTTAATTATTATAAAACAGACACACACACACACACACACACATACATATATATATATATATATACACATTCATTCATTCATTTTCTAAACCGCTTATTCCTAATTAGGGTCGCGGGGAGGCTGGCGCCTATCTCAGCCGACTCTGGGCGAGGGCGGGGTACACCCTGGACAGGACTTTTTAACCAATCGGGATGGAGAATTCAGCAGTGCAGTTGTTCAATGGTAAATTACCACCACCAAGGAGGTTATGTAATACTCTTGGTTGTTTGTGACATTAGGACAACACAATAGGCTATATGCAGATTTTCATTACCAGATGTGGTGCTTTGGACAAGGTTCATTCTTTGGGAATTAAGACATTCCAATTGGATAATGTATGCATTGATGTGGTGGTCATTGACGGTCATGGTCACTTGGAGCAGGTAGTGAAGAGCTCAATTCAGCTCTCTGTTATGGTCAAAGTAAGTAAAAAAAAAAAAAAAAAAAAAACCCTTCAAAAATGTCTTGTTTCAGTTTGCTTTTCTATATAGTAACACCTTGAATGAGCTATTAAAGAAATTGTTAGCTATACAGCATGTTTGCTCTGTGTGCAGAGCTCACCTGACCTGCCTAGGTCATGGTTAAAATATGTAAAAATAAACTAGAACAATCTTGATTTTAGCTTGCTTTTTATGTTCCTGTGTAGTATACACTTAAACAGTTATTTACCTCAGGCCCAGTGGATATCGCTTATATTGAATAGTCCCCATGACAGTCTGTTTTTCTGACTATTAAGCGACATCCACTCCGCCTTTGGCTAATAATTGTTAATTATATAATTCCTGCAGCTTGCCTTTCTAAAATCTTCAGATTCAGACTCTTTTTTTCCCACATGTAGCTTAATGATGGTATAATATATCCTAATGGCTCAATAAATCTCCATCATCAAGTAGCCACATGAGAGTCTAAGAGTGTGCAAGACCTGTGGAGGACTCAAAGCCCTACAGGTGCCTCTGCTCTCAGTAAAATCCTAATGAGAGATATCTAGGCAGACTACGGGAGTGAGAGAGAGAGAAGTGGAGATTGATAATCAATCTTGCCTGGCGCTTGTCTTTTGCTTCTTGGCAGACGTGACCTCTTCACCGCCACCTTTTGGAGGTGGTGATTCAGCTGTGATTGCGGTTGACGGGATTTGTTAATTGGCCCTCATGTGGGAGGGTGACCTTTTCAAGGGGGTGACTCCTAATGCATTGTCTCTTCATCTAGCCGAACATCTTCTCACAACGCGCACACATGCTTTCACATGCCAAAACAATAGTCGGGTTTTGACTTCTGAGGAGGCATATGGGAAAGAGTCGAGAGTTATTTTCTTTATTGAATGAAAAAATGAATGGATCCAAATTCCATGAAATGAACTGCTTCACACTGGTACTTTCTCATGCCTTTTTTTGGTTGGTTGAACATCTCTTCTTTGTCTCCCATTCATGCTTGTCCTCATTATAAAAACTAGCACATCTCTGTCTGCCAGAGGCTGTAGAAAACAGAGGAAACACTTTGAAGACTTTCATCCTAATTAGACAGGGTAGCCAATTAATAATCTCTTGGACTGAACTAGGATGTGCTCTAAAATACCAATCACTATGTTTACTCATTTAAGTTGTCTTTATGCTGCCTCCCCATCAACCTCCACTCCTTTTTTTCTCCTTTGAACACGAACACTCCACCTAGCACTAGCAGCATGAACTCTTCTTTATTTGATCTTGTTTTCTGACTGCTGTAGAAATAATTCACTGAACTTCTAACAGACTACGTCACTTTTCACACCCTGAGACCTTAATTTGCATCTGAATTGGGATAAATTGTGGGCTGTTAGTTGGCATGTTGCAGGAGATTTACCAAAATAATTGCATGGGAGATGTCACATGGAAAGTTGTACTAGAAAATATTATGCAAATGAGATTTTTCTGTGTGGTAATTGTTCTTGTCACAGTAAGTTCAAATCTCAAGGAGGGTCTAGGAAAAGTGAAATAAAACTGAAATTGTTAAACACTGAAAAAATGCTTGAAGAAATATGTCTTAATGTTAATGTCAAACATATGCAAATAGAGAATGTTGTTAACAAGAAAAGATTCGGAATCAAATGTTGAATCTAACATTCAGGGAATTTCAAATTTTCTTTGCAATAATGGGTAATTTCAAGAAGAATGCAAATATAATACCTGCTCATCAGTCAGGCACATTGTTCATTAGTTTTCCATCACTTATCCCAGGTCACAGGGTCAACTCTCTTTCAGGCGGGAAGCCCAGCCACTCTGAAAGGATTCCGAGGCGTGCCCAAATCATGCATGGAATACATCCAGCATGTCCTAGGTTTTCCACGGGGTCTCCTCACAGTTGGACATGCCCACAATACCTCCTCAGGGAGGTATCTGAGAGGCAACACTCAAAAATTGCTTTTAAATTTTGCAAATTGCATTTGAAATTGATTCACATAAACTACCCTTTATTATGTCTTTATGTAGAAAGACCCAGACCCATACTTGGAGTGATGCACAAGAAATCATTCCAACTAATTATTAGATGATTGCAAGTTTTAACCAATGAAAAATGCAAAAGAATAATTCAATTCTAGAATTTTTCAACTGAAATGGTTCTTCAATACGTTTTGGAAAATGTACGTCTGACAAAAGATATCCTGAAAGGCCAAATTGAGCCTGTGTTATCCTTTTTTAAAGCTGAAAGCTGAAAACCCAGCTGGTCAAGTGTCTATGATGGACTAAAGTATGCAAAAGACCCATATGTAGGTAAATGTGAAATGTCAGGCTTTTTCAACTCTAAGCAAGTAAAAAAAGAAAAAAAAAGAATTATGTGTGGATATAATATGATTTAAGCTTCTTATTTTTAGGAACATGGGTAATAAACAGTTAAAATAATTTAGAATTTAATCCAAATTAACGAGAGCGTATCAACTAACCAGCTGGGTCGATGGGCATGTTTGATTATTCAGTAAAGGATTTTGAGTAAAACTTTAACTATTACAATATAGGCAGTGCCTTAAATGTTCACAATTAGAGTAATAAATACTACTTCCTCTGCTTTACACATGCATTTAGATTCCACCAATCTCTACTGCTGCATTTTAATCACTTTGTGAAGCATGCTTTGTTTTAATTTGCTATAGAAAGTGAAGCCCTTTACTGTCACACTTATGTTGTCCTTGGCTCCATCCATAATCTTGACTTCATGAACATACCCTTGAGTAAGACAATTAAGGTCTTTCCATAAAATTCTCTTGGATAAAGTCAGGAAAATGCAAGAGAGACAGTCGCTTTGTGAGACACTGGAGAAAAAGTAAACAACAGTGTGGAGCTTGGTGCTGTTAGGGGTAAAGTCCATCGGCTGTGAGGTCATGAATACAGAAGCCTCACCAAGAAGTGAACATACTTTCACATAGAATCTTGGTTAAACTTTTAAAACGTAAACAATGAAGTCGACATTTCGAAGGTCAAAACGACTTTTTGCTACCTTTTTTTAGAGTGTGTGATGTCATCTTAGAGTGTGAGAAAAGAGGAGATTATCTTGGATAAAGATTTTTTAACTCGCTCCTTCATCAAAACGGAGTAAAATATGTGCTGGTTCTGACCATGTAACTTTTGAGTCAACAGAACTTGTAGAAGTAAAATAATGAGCCTCTGACTGACAGCTGTTCCGTAAATTACTACATAGAGGTCAATACAAAATAGAGCTATTTAAAATCATTTTGAGTGTCATGTTTAAATCACTTTTTACAATACAGCAAAATAATTTATATCACTGTGTTCACCAAATTCTTAGCTCTCAAACGTCGCTGCGATGGAAAATACGGGTTTCAAGTTAGAAGACCAAAAGCAAGACATGTGCCTAAGACATTACTTCAGTTTAAAAGGCAGTTTTAAACTGTCAGTAACTGCCAGTTTAATCTCTGGGAACGTGCAGGTCATGCGCGCACAGACACATACACATACACGATGCTGGCACTTTAAAAAGCGCGCCCTTCCGATACTCGCCATTGTACAGTTGTGTGAAGTGGATGTTGTCTGTTAGTTATAAATTCTAAATGTCTGTGATACGGCTCACCTGGATTGATTACTCAGCATGGTATATTTTTTTAATCATTTGAATGTAGAAATGCTTTGGGCCTATATGTCTTGATTAGTTTGCCCCGCCTCCTTGTGTCACAACCTGCTATAGTGGACCAATCACCTGTCCGCTCTCCTCCCCTCAATTGGAATTGTTTTCATGACCCATCCCTCATTCCAAATTAATTGAATTAGCTTGATTTAAACCCCACAAGTTTTGATCAAATGTAATGTAATGAATCAGTTAAATTGTGGGGGTGATCTGTGCATGGGATCATGTTGGAAAAGAAAAAATCAAGAAAAATCCCCATCTGATTAGCAAGGGGCTTCAACCGACAATCACCAGGGGGAGACTGGCGGAGGTACCTTGTACTCTGTGGTGAGTGTCTTTCTAGTTTCAATGTGAACTTGCATTCAAACTACACAAATTTCAGTGCCTCTCTTGGCTTTTAAAGTCTGTTTCTTTAATACTCAGTTGAAACTATGGGTTCTAAATGGCTTGGCGGGAGCTAGAACTCTTCTGTAAGCCATCTAAGGAATTCCAGCAACTGAAGAGAGCAAAGTAAAGAAAAGAAACTTCATACATTTATGTAAGTGCTCCACTCAAACTGTTTTGCCCTGTTCAAGCAGGAGCAGGTAAAGCGTGTGGGCAGACTCAAGAAATATTGGAAGATGTGCCTGCATGCCTCAATGAGATAAACATGTAAGTCGCTCGGGATAAGGGTGCCTGCCAAATGCCATAAATGTAAATGTGCCAAACAAACAAAGTTAGCCCCCCCCAAACAAACTCTTTATGTCTTGTTGAATTCCAGCACAGTCTTAGACAAAGCCGTACATTTTTGCATCAAACACAAAATGTGTAGGATACACCTATGGTATTGCAAAATGACAGCTGGGAGTCTGTGAACTACATTGTTTAGGAAGTCTGATCTCAAATATTCAACCATAGCAGCAAATATGAGGTGTGAATGATATTCTCTGCTTGTGATCATACGTTCAGATAGACGTTAATAGATTGTTTGGACACGATTTAAGTTTGCTCGCTGATTGGATCAAAACAGACCAATTGCATCTTGAGGTCACATAGCAATGCCATAATTGACAGCAGTTCTGCTCACACAACAGGTTAGATGGAGCTGCATTATAAAC
>JAOUQZ010000030.1:9197911-9210762 GCA_028564935.1 Neosilurus hyrtlii
TATATATATACTGTTAGTTCTGTCATTTGAAGTTTCTGTTACCATTAATTCCTGGCTCTCAGAGAAGTCAGTGGCTGAGATATTGTTTACTCCAGGTGTTGTAGAAGCTACGGTACGTGGCAGACCTTGGGCTTTTTTCACCTCATTCTTCTGAGGCTTCTAAAGTACCCAGGAAAAGAAAGGAATACTTGCGTCTCTGTTTAAGACCCAGATCAATCTAACACATTTCTGCGAGCAAAATGTTTGCTGTCCAATATGGCATTGCTATGCGATTTCCAAGAATGTGACCTCTAGCTGCAAAAGGCCCTTTTTTGCTTAATTCTTTGGTTCGGACCTTGGACAGAAACACTTTGGCCAACAGTAATTCCACGCTGAAACGACAGAATGCTAGCAGAAACGTGTACTTACCAACTGCATACAGGAACGTTAACATTCAATTCTACAACATACTGTACATGTTGATAACTATCTTCACCATTAAACACAGTATAAACCATATTCTTATCTATCTCCTCCCTCTTTTCTAATTCCTTATTCTAATCCTTCCTGTTTATGAAGATGTGTTTTGCAGCATTTTTTATTATTATCTTTGAATGCTAACATTCTTTTTAAATTTCATCAGTGCAATTACCTTTTTAGGACCATCATATTGATTTAAATTGCAGAGGGGCGAGTGCTTTTGCACACTGATTTATGTTTTATTCAATCAATTATCATGCTACCGTCTTCCTAAGTGCTTCAAGCTGGCCTATTTAAGATGTTTTTGAATAATAGTAGAAATACTGGCAAAGAAACTCCTTGGCATCAGAAACCCAATCCCTTCTTTATCTTTATTTTTTCTAGTCCATGAATACCATCTTTCTGAAGCTGAATCGTACCATAATGTAATTGCCTATCGATCAGATGACGTTGACTCATGGTCAGTGACATGGCCTGTTAGTGGTCAGATGTTATAATTCCATATACCCACATAAATTACAATTGTAGGGTCGTGCCACGGTTTTAGCTTCATCACCTAAGTTCAGTGTTTATGATTGAGCAATTACTGCCATGAGTTGTAATAAAGCCGTCACCTCTCGATTAAGAGCAAAGCTGACATTATCTTTTTCAGTCTAGCCGATAATAAAAGACTCCATTCATTTCTTTCTTGCTCGTGCTTTTGTATCTTCAGATTTTCAGGCATTTTTCTTGGTTTAATAGCTCAAAATTGGTTCAGATTAGTGATCGGGACTGAATGCACAGTCTGATTCATTCTGCAGTGCCATTTGTCTTATTATTCATCTTTTACTTCATTCACAGCACTGGAGAATGCTGAAGCATCAAAGCAGGTTAGGGTTCAAAGCAAGGCCACTGGGGGAAGCATTTTCTCTTGTGAACTTCCTGGCTCTGTTAAAAACACCAAGACTGCAGAAACGACAACACTGATAGCCACGAAAGACACCTTTTCCTTGACATCAAAGCCATTCCAGACTAATGCAAAATATTCTACGTGCATTTACTTGGAGACCTATTACAAAAAAAAAAAAAAAAAAAAAAGTTAACAGTTAAAAGAAAGGGAAGAAAGGTTGTGGCAGCATGGGCTTCAGGATAGTTCTATGTAACCAACATTACGGGAGGTTATATTACGTCTTCTACCTGGAAAAATGTATGTAATATACTCTTTAAATTTTAGTTAGGATACATTATAAGTGTACCTTAAGTAACAGTTACAGTTTAAAAGACATACATTATATTGTATACATGGATCGAGGGTACCACTGCACCAGATCAGAGAAAACTTAAAACGGATGTGGATCCCAAAACAATTGACTGGAGTTTTAAGCTATCTAATGAACAAATACGCAAAATCACCAGTTGCTTTCCCATTCGTGAATTCTACACAACACAAGGTCTGTGGGGCAAGGTAGAAGGCATACTTGATATTGATTGGCAGCAAGCCTGGAGAATGATGATAGACAAAATTGACTTCTTGTGACTTCTGGATATGAAATTTCAGAAGGAGCGCCCCAAGGTTGTGAAGCGGCCAAGTGGGAATCGATGATGATGATGATGATGATTCTTTATTCTCTATACCATTTATCCATCAGGGCCATGGGAAAGTTAAAGCCGATCAGTTAAGGGATGGGATAGAACATAAACAGTTCAACAAAGTATCACAGGGTTAGTATAAAGATTATCAACCAGCTATGTGCAATTTAGACTAACCAGTGGACCTAATTCATGTGGCTTTGCACCAGGACAACCAGCAAACTCCACACAAAGGTCCCAATCAACTGCAAGGTGCGAACCCAGAATCTTCTTGCTGTAAAGGTACTGTGCTAAACACTGAGCCACTGTGGAAAAATAAACGTCTTTTAAGAGTTTACTGCATAATTACCCCGATGTAGGATTCTACACAGATCTCTCAATCCCAGTGGTGTTATTATTTTAAATGTTCAAAATCACCCATTTTAAAGCAGTTTACTATACCACTGGGTGATACAATAACTGTCTATCCCCAACTACAACTTTATTATGCCTAAAGTCTACAAGGGCTTTTTTTTTTTTCCCGATCAGAAATGTGCAGATGTGCAGATCACACAATGATTGGCAGTTTCCCTGGCAACCAAAACAGCTTATGCAGTTCTAGCAAAAGAAAGCTTATAGGCATGGCATATCCAGCAGTATCTTGGCTTTTCAGTGCCACCCTGTTTAAGTAATGAGTTTTATAAAAATGTGTTAGAGAAAACACAGCTTGTTCAACATTGTACAGATTGCAGATCATAGTACCTCTTGACTCTGTTAATTCTCATTCTCATTAAAAAAAACTAGAAAGCAGAAGGATGTGTTATTCAGCATTTCCACAGAAACTATTCAAATAAATTAATGTGTATAAAGTTGAACATTCAACTAGATGCAGTTTCACTGAGGTGGAAAGTAAAGGAGTGAGCAGATAAGAAGTGTACTTAGTGTTTTAGTGGTTGGGAAAAGGTTTGTACTGATTTGTACTTTGACAATATTAACCTCTCTAACAAATATACAGTAGTTTTATCTCATTAAATAAAGAGTAGATATTAATGGATAATAGTAGTGTCCCACGTATATATAAGTATATGCACTACCTGGCCAAATACAAGTTCTGTTTAATATTTTGTTGTGCCATCATTAGCCTTGATTGCAGCACATAGTCGCCATACAATTGTATCAGCAAACTTAAGCGTCACCTGACCAACTGAAGCTACAGTGTCATGGTGATTACACACTGTAATCAAGTCTAAAGGTGGTTTAACAAAATATTGTAGTATAGGCCTGGTAGTGTGTTCAGTTTTCTGTCGTCTGCCAGCGAAGCTGGAGTGACTCATAGAGATCACTGTGTGTCGCCTTTCACTGTTATCGTCCATCGCTGTTGTCATTGTCTGTCATTACACTTGCTTCTAATCCTCTACTGCTCCTCAACCAGTCAACTTATTTCAAACTTTCACAGAATTTTGGCTTTTCCATAAGAAAACCTGAACTTTATCACTGCTTCACAAGGGGGTTGGCATTGCTAATCCGCAACCCTTCACAGAGTCTTCAGAACATACTGCCATTGTGTACCTTCTTTTTTTAACTTCAGTTTATTTTAGTAAATCTATTTTTTTAATATTAACATTTTCCTATGCTAGTAAAAATGATTGTGACATCTGAAGTATCTTTATGAATATGATTACACCATTTGATGTATGTGTATGATTACACATATTTCATAAGTATGTGTGTGGTGTGCACACACTTTTCTGCTTTTCATCTTTATGTAATATCTGAGCTGGCTCAAGTGGTGGGCTGGTGGTTGTCTAGTCAGATGACCTTTGCTATAGCAGCTGAGCTAAATGACGTGTGACCCTTCGAGCTGAGACTTTTCACAGCAGACGCTGAAGCTGCAGAGGAAGGACGAGTTTCATCACGACTCTGCATTCAGTCTCTTCTGCTTTTTTATTGTTAAATTTGTTAAAATTTTCTCATACCTCTCTTTCTATCTCTCTCTCTCTCTCACTCTCCCGCTCTTACTCGCTCCCTGGCTCACTCTTTATTGCTCTCATACACCCACTCTCTCTGCTCTGTGGCTATGAAAATAGGGTATAATTTAACTGCAGGCCATTTCATTGTTCGCTTTAAGCTTCTTAGCTGTGAAATATTCATATTTTCAGGGCAGGAAACAAAATTCGTGGCAGCACTGAGAGAAAAAGTGTATGAAAGAGAAGTACAGAACAGCAGCTGAGAGGAAAGGAACAGAAATAAAAAGATGTAACAGATGTACTGGGTTAGGCTACTGACATGAAACTTTTTTCCCCCTGTATATCTATCTAGCTCCCTCATTCCATGTCTTTTCTGTACTAAATCAAATTGGTATTTAAGTATAAATTGTGTGATAGTCATGTCGTATAAAGATGCTTAGAAACTGTTTCAGGATTTAGGCTGCTCAGTGTTTATATAACCTGTAAAAAACTAAATATAAAGAAAAAAATATCTATTTAGATAACCCATCATATTTTTCTGTAGATGGATTTAAACCTGAAGGACGAGGCAACTATGTTTGCTTGCTTGTTTTGGATTTTTTTTTTTTTTTGGAATACATATTTGTTTTTACCTTCACTCCCCAAAAATGTAATCGGTATTTCAACCTTGGCCAATTCCCACTTACCTTTGATTTGGCAGCTATTACCCTGGGGGTGCAATGCATATAAAGCCAGCTTATCACATGCCAGCATAACATTCAAGAGGAAAGCTCATGGTTGGTGTGTTGTACTGTGATTGTATTGTCCTTTTGCACCACTTGAGAGCCCCTTGCTCAAATATAAACCCGGCCAAATTTAAAAAAAAAAACATAGATCTCTCTAAACTCTAGATGCATCACTTTAGCATGTCAATCATATTCACCTTAATGACCTTTACCATTCTTCCTGGGAACTTCACATTTGACCCCTCTCTGGTTTAAGAGTTAAAAATGAAAAAAAATCCAACTTGTATGACTTTTAATTGCATCCCATGGGATCCCAGTTTTGATGCACACCTCTAGTTTCAACCACATGGCATATAAACCTTTCTCCCAAACATTAATTAAAAATGCATTAGTTACATCTATAGTAGATATGCAGTAAGTTGTAGTATATTATAAAAGTGCTTTGAGTACCCAAATATTATAACATTCCTATTAAATGTTATAATAATGATGATGGTATACTGTATCTTCATAACGTTTTTTTGTCATGTGCATCTGGTTTGTGTTGTTGGAGCTGTAAAACTTTTAAAACTGATTCCACACTAAATCATAATGATCTTATAGATGGAAGGAAGGCTAAGGTGTGGGAGGTGTGTCTCATTCCACATGATCCCTGCTGACTGAAGACCTCTGAGTGAAGCCCTCCTGTGGGGAGGAAATTGCCTGTGATAAGTGGAGGAAGCAGTGCGTAGCAATCTGCAAATAATCGGAAATGTGATTTATTATGAGCATGATAGCATGTTCCTCTTTAACTATTACACTGTGTCCTTAAATAGTTGTCCACTGTTTAATAATAATAATAATAATAATAGTAGTAATAATAATAATAGTAATAATAATAATAGTAATAAAAGTCTCAAAATATGTACCTTGTTCCTGTCTGGTCTGGGTAGGGAAAATACTCGAATGACTTTTTCTTTGTTTGTTTTCTCATGATTTATTAAGAAATCCCATAAAATGAGGAGAGCAAGGCTATCTCACTCATGAAGAAATCCAAACACAACTGCATCATAAATTCTAATGAGTTTATTAATGCAATTGAGTCTCCGCTGCTCTTTTAAACTGCTGGCATTTGTGGCAGGCATTTGCTGAAGTCAATCACAACACTTCCCGATTTAATTACTTGATGCGGCTCCAAGAATACCTTATAATCTCAGATATCGGAGTGTATAAAAACAAAAGCCCTTGTTTGATACCACATCTAAGTGCTTTATTAAATATTAAGCAAAGTATTTTTAATTAAAAAATAAAGAGAAATCTTACATAAATACTGAGATGTAATGGTGGTGTAAGAGATAGTGTGGCTCCATGACTTCAGTGTCTTTGGGGGGTGATCCTGAACCTGGGTTGTTGTCTTTGTGGAGTTTCTCATGTTCTCCCATGTAGGTTTAGGTGAGTTGATTATGCCAAATTGCCCCTCAGTGTTTGCATAGTAGTTTGTGAAAGGATATCACACTGTGCACTCAGTGTTCCTGGCATAAGTTCTGGATCCATTGCAACTTTTACATTTACATTTATGGCATTTGGCAGACGCCCTTATCCAGAGCGACTTCCATTTCTCATTTTTATACAACTGTGCTATTGAGGGTTATGACACGTGCTCAAAGGCCCAACAATGGCAGATTGCTATGACTGGAGCTTGAACCAGTTTGGAGCAGTAACCCAGAGCCTTAACCACTGAGCCACCCCTGCCTTTTTGACCATGATACAGCAGCCAAGGAAGACAAATTAGTATCCAGGCAAGTTCTGAATCCTCAGACTTGTTACATTACCTGTAAGTCATATAAAGCATTACAGAATATGATAAGTTTACCTGGATAAATCTTAAAGTAACTTTTAGACTTAAGTCACCAACTGTGATTGTGAATTGTCTACCCACATGTATCAAGTTATAAAAAATCACAGGAGGCTAAGTTTCTCTGTGTTCTAGCGACTGTTCAAAGGCATTATTTTCATGAATCATGCAAGTTATCAATTGTTTTAAAGGACAAAGCTTCTCTTTTTTTCCACTCTTTTAAACACATTTTCAGTGATTGTTTGCGTTCAGAATTTCATAATATTTAGTGAGTCATATGTCCCATTCTACTTTACTGAAAATGAACTTGGGACTAAATTGCATTCTGTCTACTTGAGAAGTTTTGGCGCTCTTCTTACTGACTGCTACTTCTTGCTGTATGAATCACAGTGTAGAGTGGGGTGTGTTCACTGCCATTCTCCTTTGCCCTGCATGTATACCCTCAGCACAATGGATATACTAATTGGAGACGCGAGTGTGTGGGAGGTCTGGGCAGAAAGCAGCCATAGGAAAGTGGTGGAGAAATGCTGTTCATCTTCGACACAGCCTCACATAAACCCACCACTGTGATGAACAACTTCCGACTGCTTCTGCCACCAAGATTAGCAGCTAATACATCCTAGCAGCAGCAGGTGTCCGTGTATCCATGCCATGGTGGCGGTGGTGTCTTCTCTCACAAATATGTTTGTTTATTATGGATGGCTATGGATTGATGGAGAAGTGCAAAGGCTTAGAAAAACATTCACTGTTTCATGTTTAAAGTCATTTAACAAAAGCAGTATTACATCCTTAAGCACAGAGGAAAAAAGCACTATTCATTCATTTGCCAAACCATCTAATCCTATTAGGGTCTCAGAGATGCTGGAGCCCATCCCAGCTGATTCTGGGCGAAGGCAGGGCACACTCTGATCAGCTCGCCTGTCCATCACAGGCCAACACACACATACAACCATTCACATTCACCCTCAGGGGCAATCTGGAACAACCAACCAGCCTAATATGCATGTCTCTGGGAGGAAACCGGAATACAGGGAGATCATGCAAACTCCACACAGAAACACCCTCATTAATTAATTCATTCTATGATTTTATTTATTAAGTAGAGTATATAGTGTATTGTCTTGTCCTGTAATTTGAGATTAGAGTTTTTGAAAATTTGTTTTTACATTAAAACCTATTGGAAATTTATTTCCAAGTCAATTATCACATAATTAGACTCTGAGGCCTGCAAGCTGTTATTGTAAACATAAACAACATAATGGCCATTTGGATTAATCAGCTGGAATGGATCAAATGTCAGCAGTCTTTGAAACAGCACTTATATTTAATACAACCATTTTTGATTTCAAGGTTTGTTGCCTCTCTTCAAATATTTTCACTCACTCACTCACACACATACACACACTTTCAGGGTGGTATTGAATATAGGCATTCTTGCACATTTATTGAACACTTATTGAAGCTCATCACGTCCTATGGGACATGACTTTTTTTACATTACAGTGGTCACCAGAACTCTTTTGGATATTCTTGGACATACAACACTAAATCTAACTATAAATGGCAAATAAATACATTGTTATTTAATATATTTATGGATTGGTTAGTTGCTTAGGGGGTGATAACACTAGAGGGGCAATAGAAAAGCGACTGACGTGAATGGCAATGCATGGCTGTCGCTTTATCATTCTCAAAAAAAATTTCTCAAATTCCTCTTGCAACATTTGCGGCATTGCATATTGGCTGCCTGGTTCCTGAACTCATCTCAAAAAAATTCAAACATGTTTGAAATTTCTGCAAATGTTAAAAAAAAAAAATCTCTCATGTGGAGTAGGCTCAAAACCTTCTCAAACAGTCCACACATGTTGTGAGAAAGTCGCAAAATTATTGCATTTGCAAGTAAAATTCACAAGTTGGAGACTTACATAGCTCTAATAATGTGTGAATAAAACTTGAATTGTTAAAGAACAAAAAGTGAACAAAGCGTGACTGATTTATGATCGAAGATTCACTTTTTTTGCTAGACATCCACAAACCAACTGCAAAATGTTCGCTTGCATGTGGAGTCGAAAAACATCTTGATGCACTTGGAAAATTTCCCCCCAAAATAAATCGCAAAAATGTCAAGTTGCGTCAGTCGCTTTTCTGTCTCACCTCTAGAATGATCACCCCATTAGGTCCAAGTGGTAACACTTTAGGATGTGCCATTATTAGAAAATTAATCCTGTATTCATACTGTAGTTTGAATAAAATGTAATAATGTGTAAAATTCAGTCCAATAACTGCATTTAACTTGGCTACAATTTTTGAGAAATAGTTGCTTTGTGTTTTCTTCTAATTTGCTAAATACAAACCAAGGTCAGTAACTAGGACCCCCCCCCCCCCCCCCCCCCCCCAATAAATAAAAAAATACAGGAATTCAAAACGGAGCAAAATTCTGGTCTCTGAGTAGGAGAAGCAATACCCTCTCCCCTGTCAATCAATTTGTGCCATACGAAGAATAGTTTTTTCACTGCCTGCTTGACTTCCCTGTGATGCAGCATGGGTAGCAGCTGGAAACATGTGGTGGCTGGCTTCATACTGTATATCTAAGGTAAGACATGTGCTAGGATTTACTATCTGAAGATGCTAGCCATTCTGTAATAGGTGAGAGGTAGCTTTTGGGTGGAAACTGACAAAGTAATTGGGGAGAAAAATAATATATATTAAAATGTAGTGTAATTTTTTTGAAAGCACTGTGGTGCAAAAATAATGGCTTCAACGGCTTAAACCCCAGCAGTGAAGTGAAAGGAAGACAAATAACATAGTTTTATTTACCTTAGTAAAGTGGGCTAAAAGGCAGTTATTACACAGTTCTTTTGAATTCTCAAATCTGATTGGTCAGTTATGGTATTAATTTGTCTGATTTTATTCGTTCATTCATTAATAATTCACCATCATCATGAATTACAGACCAGGACTATGGGAACTTTGTTCTCTAAAGCAATAAATAAATTTTTATCAATAAAATTACTGTAATCTCTGTAATAAGCAGGGTAATGAGTAAAAGTAAGCTTGTTATTATCATATAATAAACTGCTTTAGGGTGATGCAAGGCCTGATCCCCTTTTGGGGTTTGTTTTCCAATAATGACTGGCTCGTTGTACATAATCCTGTACTTATTAACAAATGTATTGATTTTCTAGTGAAAGTTTGGTGTGATTTTAGGATTGCAATAAAATTGTATTCCTCACTACAGTTTTGGTTTGTTAGAATCTGGTTTACATAAATATGCAAATGGCTCTGTTTTTCTTCTGGCTGTTTTCCACACTGCTTCTTTTTCTTCAGTCAGTGCTACAACATGCAGTTCCTTTAAGCAAAAAGAAGCCCTGCCTTGATTAGAAGCAGTGGAGAGAGAGGTGATCGATAAAGCACAGGGCAACCCAGAGGACAGAACTGACAGGATCTCACCATAACAATGCAGCCATGACATGCGCACTTTGCCCCATTCCCCTCCGAGAATTAAACAACAACAAGGCTTGCCAGAGGAGATGCTTCTGCAGGCTAAATTCATATAGAGCATATGTGTGGGGCATTGTGTGCACACGCGTGCATGCATGTGTGAAATGCATTGCATTTATTTGTGTTTGGTCTGTCACATATGCTCCGCACTTGTTTATTATTTCTGCACATACCCTGCCGAGGGCTGAGAGATCAGTCAGACACGAATGAGGATTCAACATTTTTTTTTCTTTTTTTCTCCCCCACCGAAAACATCCCAAGGCCTATGTAGTGCCTTGTGCAAGTACTAAACCTTTATGAATTATTTGGGAAATTTGACATTAAAATCAACCAGGGAGACATGGGGGTGAGAAGCTCGTGTTGAATGCTTATGCAAAACAATGTAGGTGATAAAACCAAGTCCGAAATACAGAACATGACATGCAAGCCCATAAATAGAGGCCATCATGTGTGTGTGTCTTGTGGAGGGATGTGTGTGAGAGAGAGAGAGAGAGAGAGAAAATTAATACACAAAATTCTATATGAAATTGTCATCTCGAGCATCACATATGTGCATTATTTTTACAAGAGCTGATTTATATTACGTTTACATAAAAGCCATGATAAATAGAACTGATAAACAAGAAATGAGTGGTAAAATCACTGGCAGTAGCATGACTGTAGGAGCAGTCATCACTAATATTTGTATGTGCCTCTTAATGTAGCAAGCATTTTTATTACTGTACATCAGATGGCGATTGGGTATTTAATTACAGTTGCATTGCTTTTAAGTTTAGTTTACAAATAGAGGAACCTTATAATAGTCATCATGTTTTTTGTTTTTTTGTTTTTTTTTTTCATATTTGCCTATGTGTGGGTTTACTCTTTAGAGAATAGGTGCAGAAGTGCGAATGTTGGTACAGGAGCGAAGGCTGCACATCGGTGTCCATAATGGTCTGGGCTGGGTGGATGGACCTCAGGTGGTGATGCTAGAGCCCAGGACTGGGGGAAGCGGTGGCCTCAAGCAAACATCTTCAGAGACACACAGGTGGGTTCATTTTCCCAATACTTTCTGCTAATTCAAAATTATTTGGGATAAAGGTTGTGGATGGTTTTCAGTTTTATAAAATAACTCAGGCCTGAAAATAAATACATTTCTAAAAAGAGGAGTGCTACTTAATTTTTTTTCTTGAGTTTTCTCCCATGTATGGATGGCATGGTGGCATAGTGGTTAGTACAGTGGTTGACACACCTGCCTCACAGCAAGAAAGTCCTGGGTTCAAGTTTATGGTTCAAATCTTACAGAATCGCAGAACTTACAGAATTACAACACAAATTGAATTGGAAGGTAAGTATTATGTTATTATATTATGTGCACCCTGGTGATTCCCTTTCGTTCCCACAACCAACTAAGGTTAATCATATGCCATATGTTGTGTATTTCTGTCACTGAGGCTGATGGGATACACATCTTGATGCATTAAAAACATTCTGATCCAATCTGATCTCCTACACACAGCCCACCCAATAGGACAAACCATCAAATTTGGGTCACTACCAGGGTTGGAACAGCCAATAAAGAAGGCAACATTTTGCTGCGCTTGCCTAGTAGGAGTAGTGTGGCAGCATTCGCCTGTATTTGACAAGAAGCAAGGACTGACCTTGCCTGATGTAACCACTGATGCCATGCATGATTGATTTAAAGAGCTAGTAATACCAATTCACCACAAGTAACCTTTAATGGATACCTTCAACTTGGTGTGAATGGAAGCCACATCCTCTTGGTTCTCAAGGCAGCTCCTTTCTTCTCACGTATTCCAACGGAAATGTGCGGAACCTACCCTCGTTTTTTGTGAAGTGATTACGACAGTGTGAGACTAAGGCTTGAGGAAGAAACACTTTGCTAGATGAACGGCATAGTAAGGTACAGCTGAAGGTAGAGAGAAGATGGATGTAATAAACAAGCTGGAGTTGTTCGGACCTTTAAGTTTTTGACATTCCTCAAAAAACTCTAGTGCATCCACTGTGTTCCATGTAACTTCCTGGAAATACTGACCTCCATCAATTCTCTGCTCTTATCACTATTGCTATTCCTCTTTACGGTAGCATTATACTTGCTGACTTCTTATCCCAGAATCTTAACCCCACTAGTGCACGTCCCACCCCCCCACCCCCATTGCCTTCACGCTCTACAATCCCGCATTCAAGTTACCTTTGCCTCAATCTTTTATTCATCACACCTTATCAGATACGAATTCAATGCGATTTACACATCTGTGTGAGCAATAAATAATTTATGGCACAAACCTAATCTGATTTCAGAAATGCATTTTTCAGTGCGTTTTTACTGTTGGCCGGATGAAGGTCCCTTGTGCGGCCTCCTCTGCTTTAAGTTCTGCTTCATTAGCTCGTACTGGATGTCAGCCCAGCAGAAATGCCATAAGGTGAAAGAGTCACAACTTCTCTCTTTCATACAGCTCATGTGCACCAACATGCCTGGAAACAAGGCTATATTTAAAACCTGGTGAAGATGAGGAGAAGATGAACAGAAGAGAGAGAGTGAACTGACATCTCCCTTATGTCATCTCTCACAACTCACTTTCAGCTCTTTGCTTCTGACGTGCGAGATCTCGTAGTTCACACCGGAAGGTGTTACAGCTTCGTGTTAACGGGAGACCAACCGCAGCCTCCTGTCATTTATGGCTAGTTTAGGGCGAAGAAGGAGCTGACGCATTCTCAGGGTGTTGAACAGAGAACGTGATTAATTAACAATACGTTTACAGCTCAAAACTGCCGCCATCTTGATGATTGTGTGTGTGTCTGATATATATATATATA
>JAOUQZ010000030.1:9245700-9257437 GCA_028564935.1 Neosilurus hyrtlii
ATATATATACACACCCAGTGGTAGGGTGCTGGATTACTGATCCCAAGGTGGGGCGTTCAAGCCCCACTATCAACGGGTTATAACTGCTGTCCACCCCCAGTGCATCTAACTGGGTTATAAAATTGTGGCCATGTCTTTCACTGTCTGTGGTGAGAGGCATGTAAAGGACCCATGCATTGCCGTCTGCATGTTTGTGCCCTGCGATAGCCTGGCGAGCTGTACAGGGTGTACTCTGCCCTCACCCAGAGTCGGCCGAGATGGGCGCCAGCCTCCTCATGAACCTAATTAGGATTCAAATTAATATATATATATATATATATATATATATATATATATATATATATTTATATATATATATATGGATATGTGTGTGTGTGTTCAATCAGCTAATTGCTAATTATAGGCGACAAAGAACCACTTCCCAGGTCATCCATCCTGCTTAAATACATGAGTATGTTTGCATTTTTTCTCTTTTTTTTTTTTTTTCAAATGATTTTTTTTTTTTTTTTTTAACCAAGTAACTGCTCTGAATTCTCCCACATATACCCAAATACACACACATCCTGTACTTAAGTTCACATCTTCCAGTGATATGATTATAATAATGGTGTCTGTGTAATTATGTAATTACCCTATTCATTGTTGAGGTCTAGTGGAAGAGTGCCACTGTCCGCACATCAGTTCAGGAGAAGTGCATCGGATCTTTGTGAGTTCTATGGACTGACACTAACCGCCATTACATTCTCATTAGTATATTAACTCCATCCTGTTGTGCTGCTGTCATATTAAAGTCAATTAGCATCATTAGAAGAAGCCCTGCAGTAACATCACTGTATCAACTCTAGCCAGGCAGCTCAAATTTTCTAACGTGCGTAGCACATAAGGATCAATTCAGTTTGCTTGAAATTTAATTTCTGTTGCAATTTTTCTCATAGGAAGATTCTTTTGCTCACTAAAACAGTGGCATGCCATGTGAGTGCTAAGGGTTATGGTTTCTGGGGTTATGGTCCCTTTGATAGGTTTGTTAAGCATGATGTATTGCTTTTGTATAAAGCCCACTGAAACATTTTGCTTTCTCACTCACTTTCAGACTGATGCAGAAAGAAGCGTTATCAAATTCAAGTTTACTATCAACACAGAAGGCACCACTGTGACTTCAAAACCGATCTCCCAGGAAAAACCTCAGCCTAAGCGGCACATCACATGCAAAGGTAACCTGCTTACTTACTTGCCTAATTAATTATATACTTAACTTCTTACTTACATACACGGAGGGATAAAAAGCCAAGTAACCTCTATTTTAAATTTTAAAGAAAGATAAGGGTTATAAAAAATTAAATATGAAGAGATCCTGCAGCAATACAGTCTAATCTGAAAGGAGAGAGAAACTGAAACATAGTTTAAAAATTTCTGTCTTGCTTTTCTTGACCAGATTTGAAGACAGAAAATTGTGAGGCAAAATAATAGAGGTAAAAAAATAAGGAATTAATATTACAGGGAAATCCAATTATGACACTGTGATAGAGGTTAGATGAAGTTTGAGTGGATCCATCAATGAGTTACAATCTTTTGTACTAAGGTTATATTTATTATTTATTTATTTATTTATTTTTACTATTGTATATTCTGAGTTTGCATCAGTCTTGCACCCCTGCCCATTTATCAATTCACCAAAAACCACTCTTCAGGAGCTTCAGTTACTTTTCACATCTAGCATGGCATGGTTGTTTGGCCCGAGCCTGGATGGCTTGAGTGTTTCAGAAATCGCTGATCTCCTGAGATTTTCACACATGTTAGTCTCTAGTGTTTACACACTGTTGGAAATGGAAATATCTTGTTGAGGAAAGATGTCAATGGTGACTGGCACTGCTAGTTTGAGCTGGAAAAGGAAGTCGAAAGTAACTCAACCATTCTTTAGCACCCAAGTGAGCAAACATCTGAAAATTAGTTTGCTTTGTATTTATTAATTACAATAATGATTACAGATCGACTGTAAAACCATCGGTGTTCAGTTGATTTTAGGTAATGAGTGATCACTTGGCCAATCAAATCAATCAATTAATTAATCAACCAGTTTAACGCCAGTAACACATGAACTACTCTATTTAAATGTGCATTCTGAATAAACAAATATATCAGTGAAACATCCATAAAAACAGAAACAGCACCAGTTAAAATAAAACATTTTTATTTCTTTAATTATTATCGTTGTAATGAAGAATTAACATCATAATAAAATTTTTTACTAATTGAAAAGAATTTACTAAATTTAAATATTAAATTCATGCTCTTAGTTTAATGCTCTATTTTAGATCATTCATTCATTCATTCATTCATTTATTTATAAAATTATTATTAATAAGGGCCTTGAGCAAGGCCCTTAACCCTCAGTTGCTCAGTTGTATAAATAAATGATAATTGTAAGTCGCTCTGGACAAGATCAATTATCGAGTAGTAGTAGTAGTAGGACAGTGGTGGCTTAGTGGTCATGCTGGAAATGTAAATGTAGTAGTAGAAAAAAAACAAGCCTTGGAATTTTTCCCCTTGAGACGTTACACACTCTTCATTTTAATGTGCCATTTTTGCGACTCTGAATAACAATTCAAAATAACCCAATGTACAGTAATGTGTAATGTAAACATAACCCAAAAAACTTTATATATATATATATTTATATATATATATATATATATATATATATATATACATATATATATATAAAAACTCTAATCAGATTCCTTCAAGTCAGATTTTTTGTAACTGTCCTACACTGAGGGCTTCACTGTGCTAAAGAAGCTATATGCAAGCTTGATTAACCCTCATTCAGTATAAAGCAGTTTGATTCTAAATAAGCCAGATATGACTAACTTGAAGACTGACATGGCCTTGCAGTTCCCACAGATCTGTGTTTCTGAGGGTGTGTTGTGCTGTGAACGCACAATATGTGGACCATTAAACAGGGAATCCGGCATTGCCACTGCAACTCATCTAAAGCTGTTTCAGAGTTGGATTAGTTTTAGCAGGGGAGGTAATTTAAGTGATTACCAACAAGATGTGTGATTTTAATCGACTCCAAATTGGTAATAATTCCAGAGCAAATTGCCTTTTGTATTTCGCCAAATGCAAAGCTCCCACACTCAGACCATAGTGGTTCAATCAATCTCATGGTAATTTTGAAAATTAAACCCAGTAATACTAACAGCCATGTGCCACATTGTTATTAGTGGTGTGTTCCACCTGAAGTGTGACACAGAAATGGACTAAAAGGTGCAGATATGGGCTGACATATCTGTTCTAATTTAGGCAAGTAGCATACATATTCTATTTCTAGGGCAAATCAGATCACTTCAATATATACACCAGGTCTCATTTAGTGAAAAGTTCAAACCTAAGTGTTTGTCCATGTTTCATTCCATGTGTTCAAGTGAAAATCATTTCTCTGAATTGGTCTTCATCTTGTTCTGTGGTTTGATCTAATTGTCTTCCCTCATGTAACTATCAGTGCTGATCCAAGCATCACTCTATATATCTGTGAGCTTGTTGGCTCTTGGATTTAATCATTTATGATCTACATGTGTGAGAATCTATCTGATTTTTACCCCAAGTCTGGGACTTGTTCTCGGCTCAGATGTTGGTGTCTGGCTGTGGTCTGTATTTTCACCCGTAGTGTTAATCAGTGTTTCTTGGTCCATATGCCTGTCTAAGAGTAGAACTGTTGTTTACTATGTGGATTGTCTTTTTTGTTCGCCTACATTTGTCAGTTCACTCATCAAAGTGCTGGTCCAAGGTTTCAGTCACAGTGTTGACCCTTTGCCTGTCGGTTTATTGGTCGATGTTTCACACTGTGTTTTGTCTGTGGGTCTGTCTGAGTGTCAGAATGTTGACCTCTTGATCGTCTGAGTGTTGAACTGTGCTTCACTCGGTGTGTTGGTCTGTGGGACTGTTTGAGTGACAGTTAGTGTATTGACCCATGTGCCTGCCTGGGTATTGGTCCATGTATCAGTCTGAGTGTCAGTCAGAGTATTGACTCGTGTGCCTGCCTCGGTATTGGTCCGTTTCTCATGCCCAAGTGTTGGTCTGTGGTGTCTGAGTGTCAACTCATGTTTTGTTCTATATGTTGGCCAGAGCTTCAATTTGTGTGTTGTTCCATGTTTCAGAGTGTCAGTGCATTTCTCATTTTGACAAAGAAGGGAAATTATGATGAGTTTTTAACCACTAATGAGACTTGTCCCAACAGCAAACTAGACAGAATAGAATATGGAGAAGTTGGGAAGTTGCCTCGCAGCAAGAAGGCCTGGGTTCGATTCCTGAGCTTGGGAGTTTCTGTGTGGACTTTGCATGTTCTCCCTTTGCTTGCATGGGTTTCCTCCAAGTACTACGGTTTCCTCCCACAGTCCAAAAACATTCACAGTAGGCTACTTGGCTGTTCCAAATTGCCCCTCGTGTGAGTGTGTGAATGGTTGTGTGTGTTGACCCTGCAATGGACTGGTGAGCTGTTCAGGGTGTACCCCGCCTTCGCCCAGAGTCGGCGCCTTCCGCGACCCTGGGTAGAATTAAGCAGCTTAGAAAATGAATGAATGAATATGGAGAAGTTCCTCATCTTTCCGCACCTCTCCATTTTCTGAGTGCTTTTAAAGACCTTTTTTTGTTAAACAATCACTGTAGTGATGTTTCCATCAAAGACAAATTCAAGATGACCGATCACATGGTTTTGATATCAGTGAATTATAGTTTAAAAAGAAAAAGCAGCTCAGAAAGAAATATTTAATTGAAGATATGTTTAATCAACAGCAGTTTCATTTTTATTTCTCCGAATGATGGCGTGCTTTGTTATTTTGAAGATGAAGGTTGAGGACAAGCTGAGGCATGCTCCTTTATGACTTTGTGGTTGGTGTTTAAGATTTGTAATGTCCTATTACCGCTGGTAAAACTCAGACATTCACATTAGCCAGCTGTATGATATATTTACAAATTCTACAAAGTCCCTGATTAGTACAAATAGTAAAAGGGCTAGTGCCATGGCTATTTGAAGAAAATTGCCTAAATATCATGAATTGTGTTACCAAACATGGCATAATCATTCATATATATGTAAATTTGTTTTATGAAGGATGCTAGACATGAATTGGGGTCAATTTTGTTAGGGATGTTCAATGCAAACCCAAACTTTGAAAACTGTTCAGCCCAACAAGATTTCAAAAACTCCGATCCATTTTCATCTGGGTCATTCTCTGGAACCAGGTCAAATTTAATGATTCACATTTTTGATTCACCTTTTCCTAAAACTATAAAGAATTAAAAGAGCAATCCCTGCCCAAAACGTACCACGTCGACACAAAATAATTTGGATACATCCAGTGGAAAAAAATATTGTTTGCGATGAGTGAATGAAAAGTGTGACATTTTTTTGTTCATGTTTCATGCCATGCTATCGCCGAAGTATCAACTCACAGTGCAAATAGTAGGGCTTGGAATAAAGATCTTGCAATAAAATTTATTTCCAAAGTATAAATTCCTGTTATTCTCATTTTGTGGACTGAGAATCACAGATCAATTTATGGTTCTCTGCGTTACCAGTGGTGTCCACGCCAGGTACATACGGAACCGAACAATTTTTTCCTATGAGGGATGAGATTCCATGTTACGACATTAACTGTAAAATTGAGTGACCCCCCTGAAGTGTATTTATTTCACACATAGTCAAGCGATAATTATTTATTTATTTATTTTACAAATACATTGGTATGAATTTGAATATAAATTCAGTGTTCCATACAGATTTATTCCTTTTTGCTACTAATAAAGGTGCATAAAGTAGTTCTCTTACTTTCTTTGTAACAATGGTTCATGAATTTAATGTCAATATAGAGGGAAATAAGATGGATTACACTGAAACATTTTTAACATTCATGGCATATTCAAACACTTTTTGGTAACTAAACTGAGGTTAAAATTATGACACATCTCCTTTCATAATGGGGGTATGATTATCATTCCCAGGAATCAGTAATCCCATCTAAACCAGTAACAACTCATCAGAGCTACGATAGCTGGGTTCGTTTAAGTATACACAGATTACATGAAGTCAGAAAGAAGGCATGTTAAAAGTGTACCTTGCCTTCGCCCAGTGCTGGCTGAGATAGGCACCAGCTGTCCCATGATCTTAGTAGGATTAAATGGTTCGGCAAATGAGTGAGGTACTGAGTGAACTATGTTAGTTGCTTATGATTTAGCTGCTTGTGATAGTTGGTGAAGTAAAGCATTCTCCGTCACTGAAAGTTGTGGTGAAAAAAAACAAAACCTGCTTGTCTGTCATGTCAAGCTTAACGAGACGTCACTGCAGCTCACAGACAGTCTTCTGATTAACTCATGCGAGACACCGAGAAGTCTGGTGAGCGAGAGTATGAGAAAAGGGGTGAAGGTGTGAATAAGAAGGAGGGTGTAGTGAGAATGGGGAAGTGAGTGTAAAAGACAGATCGATGAGTTTACTTGCGCGTGAGGAAAAACAGATGGAGCAGTAAATAGAAAGATGATGATCGTAAAATCTGATGAGTTTTTTTTTTTTTTTTTTTTTGTATTTTTTTAAAAGCACCTCTTTGAATTTTAAACACATCCTTCACTGAGCATAAGTGTAACCTCATGAGTTCATTTAAGTACTCTTATAGTTAATTAGATTCTGGGAATTTGTGTCAGCCTTTTGACAGTGAATAAGTGAGTTGCAGTACAGTTTCCGGGGAGAAAGCTGATTTGTTTTAGATGACATTAAAAGTACAAAAATAAAGTAAGTGCTGCCTCATGACAAATGTGTAGCTATTTATAAAAGAAATAAGTAAGACCAGTTTCATATTAAGCTAATGTTTTTGTACCCTAATGCTCTTTGTGTTTAAAGTGTCATTAAAGTAAAAGTAAAAAAAAAAAAAAAAAAAGTTCTTAAATATTGATCAAACCCAAATGGAAGCATGAATTTTTGAAAAGGAAGTGAGTTTGTTCTGACTGCTTGTTTTTCTGCTCTTTCAGATGAAAGCGAGTCTGGATTCGATGCTTCACTCCAGCGCACCACCCGTGGTCCCGGAGTAAGAAATTAGCAATCTGTTACCTCTTTGTTGTTTTCCACTTTTTGTCAAATATGCATTTTGCAATAGTCTTTCACTTCCATAGAAATAGCATCTCTTGCAGGAAGCACTGAGGCAGCTTGCTATAATCTTTATAGTTAGCCAGTGTCCAGAGGGGGGAAATACAAGCCTGATCATCTGAGTGTAGATGCAGCTTGGTTGCCAGTGGTTACAGAAGAGTTGCACCATGAAAGTTTGGGAAAGCTTCCAGGAGGCTAGGAACATTCTGCTTCCCAAAACTCAAAGGATGGGAAATTAAAATTCCCTGAGCCATTATACAGTGATCTAATCATTACTCTTTATTTTACTACATTTGCTCATCAGTACATTTTAGTGGAGCTTTCGAGCAGATCAACATAGTCTGGAATATGGCTTAGATAGTATTACAGCTGCCACGCTGTCCATCCCACAAAAAAATTGAGCATCGCTCAGACTGGTGCAGAATAAAAAAAAATGCATAGTTTAACTCAGGTAGGCAGACAGACAACTCAGGTAGGCAGACAGACATGTTCATGGAGCAAATTCTAGAATCAGAAGCTTGACAGAACATGAACGCCTTAAAAGGATACTTAAACTAATAAGACAGGTCGCACAAATGAAAACAGAAATTAGGTAGTTTAAGGAATGGCACTGAAAAGCATCCCCAGGCTCGGACACCCATCGACAGACGTCTATGGGGCGCTCCACTTTTAGGCAGTGCCTAAATCTATTATCTATATTCCATAATCGATTTTTCACTGGGCTCCATATTTTCATTATGGTTATTTTTGTGTATTTTTAGACCTCATTACTCTACACAACTATGTTAGTTATTGTTATTGCTATACTATATTATTTTCTGCTGTACTCACAATTCCATTATTCTCCCCTATACTCTCTTTCTGGCAATTTTTCACAATAATCCTATTTCCCATCATGATTATCCACTATACTCCCCTTTTCCCAATTAACATCCTCTATACTTAATTTCAATCATAATTCTCCAAAATACTCTCTTTTCCCATACGGATTCTTCACAATACTCACTTTTCTCATTATGATTTTCCAAAATACACAAAATTCTCATTATGATTCCTTACAATACTTACTTTTCTTGCTGCAGTTCTTCACTGTGCACAGTTTTCTTCATTATACTCATTGACCCTACATTCTACACACCGAGATCTGTGAAGAACATGTTTCTATTTCTTCTTCTTCTTCTTCATCTTCTTCTTTCTTCTACTGTGACATGCTGATTTTGAAATTGGGTGTGTGTTTGTCTGTCTGCAGTCCACGAATGTGCGCTCGGTCCTAGCAAGTTATAACCTTTAGCGTGAGCTATATATTGTTCATGTTATTATTACTAGACATCAGAGAGCTTATGGAAATTGTACTAAAGTAAAGTAATATTACGAAAGTCATTACATTTATATAGACAGGAACTTTCCAATAGGTCTAATGTTTCTTCAAGTTAGACATGCATGTGTCTCGACTTGGAAGAGTTAAGTTTTTTAATTAAAATTTTTCCACTAATGTCAAAGTAATTAATGTCATGACAGTACTAATGTTATTAGTAGCATTAGCATAAACACATCATTCACGTAACGTAACCTAACATTAGGCCCTATACAACAGCCAGGATCTGATATTATATAAGCCACTTAGTGCCACAAGGTCAGTGAACCCATGTGTCTGCTCCTGTTTACCAGTCATCATTATTATTATTATTATTATTATTATTATTATTATTATTATTATTATTATTATTATTATTGTTATTATTATTATTTCTCAGCATGTTTACCTTCCACTAGACTCAGGGGAGTCACTGTTTTTTTATATATTATATTTTCACTACGATTATTTACTGTACTCATTATTATTTTTTTTTTTTATTTGCTGCTCACCAAGAGATTATAATACTTATCTACTCACACCCATGTCCCCTTTCATCAGATTTACTATGCTTACTATTGCAATCAGCAAACATACTATTTTTCCTCTCATTAATTTCCGCAATACTTACTTTTTCTTCCATCGTTCACTGTATTGATCATTTTAACTATTATGTTTCTTGTCTATAATTATGGAATAATCTCCTTTATTATGTTCTTTATTCCTATCATTAATATGCCCATTGTATACAATTTACTTACCATTCTATCATGACTCCAAACTATACACACACATACAATTCTCAACATTATCCAAGATACTCACTATGCTGCTCTTTGTTCTGAACTCTTATAACTTTAACACTGATTTATTACTCTTCATTAACCGTTCTCACGATTATTTTACTACTGGCTATAAAATGAAGACAGAAATGCTTTCCTATACCTGTTGAATGAGAACATTTGGCTGCAAACAGAATAACGTATATACACATTCACACACACACACACACACACACACGAAAGTTAATGAATAGAGCCATCTGTTGTACTTATGGCGATTCCAGATCAATGTAATTTGTGTGTTAATCAGCTAGTCTATTTTGTGGGGAATGAGGATTGATTCGGTTGTTTAATTATCAATCTATTTCTCTCGTCTTTACCAACATGCAAGTCTCAGCTTCAGTTTCTGTAGGAGTTTATCCGAGTAAATTGAGTAATCCATAAATAATATGTAACTATACTATGTAATGTATAAATAAACAAATTATTCATTCTGTCTCAGCTGAGACGGTCTGAGATAGCCACTGAGCTTAACACGGGTCTCTGAAAGTTTAGACTGATTCAAGAGCATATGTGGTAGACAATAAATAATCCTCAATGTAATCCCTAATGTTATTTAGTTCCTAATTTAATATGTGCTTTCTGCTGGTTTTGTTTTATGACAAAACTTCAGTGGAATGTGAAGTAGCTGGAATGATCTTGAATTTTATTTCATGCTCTTTTTTTTTTTTTTGGCCATTATTCTTATGGTTCTTGAATCCACATACAGTCAAGTCCACATACAGTCAAGTCTTTTGACATTGACCAAGTTAGTTTAATTCTTCTATATTGGAATAAAATAATGAATATTTCATTTTAGCGGCATGTTAGCGTAGTGGTCCACGTCACACGTCCGCCTCACAGCAAAAAGGTCTCATTTTCAAGTTGCGGGCTTGGTGAGGACATTTCTGTCTTTAGTTTGAATGTTCTCCCAGTTTGTGCACCAGATTTGTATGGTTTCCTCCCACTTTCCAAGGACACTAACATTAGGCTAATTGGTCATATTCATTCCAAACTGCTTCTAGGTGTGAATGTGAGTGTGAACAATTTTGTGTACATGTGTGTGTTGGCCTTACAATGGACTTGGATGAGCCCACATGGAATGTGAGCTCATCACAGCCAAAAATGGAGTTGGCTGTGATGAGCTCTAGCCTCCCCTGGACCCTGATATGATTAAAAAGTGAAGTCTGTTAGGCTTTTACTACCGGCACCCATAGCATTAAGCAACTCGAAAAATGAATGAATGAATTGCAGTTGGAGTCTGGAGCCATTAACTTTGAAGATGTGTCACTTCTGGTGTATTAAGCCATCATTAGGCTGAAAAATCCCAACAAATCCAACAGTGATAATAAAAACATGTGGATAACAAAAACAGGTGTGGCCCAATCAATAATTTGGTACATTTGTCTAAGCACTGGAGAGCTCAGAAACACCAAAATGCTAAAAATGCTCTGAATGATTCTGTGCTTAAAAAAAAAACAATAGTCTTCACAAATGATAAGATCACGAGCCTCCCCCGGGAGGTAGCCATGTCAGTGTCAGAGCCACCAGTCAAGAGAAGCCTGTACCAGAGTCTAAGAGAACAGGACCACAAAATTATTTTGCAAAACACTGGACAATTATAGAACTTCATCCTATTTACAGATGAGGTAAAGATCAACTCATACCAGAATGGTGGAAAGAAGAAGAGCATGAACAGAAGAAAGTGCTGATGAACTGTATCATAACACAATATCTTAAGTTGCAGGCATGTACAGCTCCTGATGGAATTGGTTTCCTTGTGTTTAATGATGATGGGATGGCGAGGATGTATCGCTTTATTATCTGCTTAAGTGTACAATATAGAAGTGTATATAGAGCTGTATTATCTGCTTAAGTTAAATGATTTGCTTCAGTACTCATTACATGTCATTTTGCAGAGCAGATAACAATAATACAATGCATACTCAGGTTGGGTCACCTGACCCAAAAGCAACTGAGCATGTATTTCAGTTGCTAAAGGCAACACTGGAAGCAAAATACCCCAAGAACAAGAAGGAATGAAAGACAGCTGCAGAAAAGGCCTGGCAGAGCATCACCAGAGAGGAAACCCAGTGTGTGATGTCATTGGGGTCAAGGTTTCAGGAAATCATAGACTGCAAATGATTTACAGTTAAACATGAACTTACAGCTGAAAGTGTAAACTTTCTTATAATTATTTAATTTCTGCTTCTGTATACTAGACCTGACTTTAATATCAGGTTATTAATAATATTCATTAGGAGTTGGTTTTGTTGCTCATGTTGCCTGTTCCCTGCTATACTGATTACCTCCCACAAGAGGTTATGTTTCCTACAGGGTGTGCTGTGTACTCAATACCCCCCCCCCCCCCCCCCCCCCCCCCCCCCCCCCCCCCCCCCCCCCCCCCCCCCCCCCCCCCCCCCCCCCCCC
>JAOUQZ010000030.1:9296423-9298923 GCA_028564935.1 Neosilurus hyrtlii
GTTAATGATTTCTCACAATGATTATCAACAATAAAAATCAAAAATAAATTTTAGACGCAGCTCACTAGTGAGTTGTGCTATTTTTAGAACCTGCGGGCAACTTATGTGGTCCTTGGGGGCGACCTGGTGCCCACGGGCACCGTGTTGGTGACCCCTGACATTAAAAGAGAGAAACCAGAAGGAAGGCATACCTAGATTTCTTGCTCAGTTATTCTTTTAACATTTTACTCTGATAACTGAACCATAGCATTGCTGAATTCTCAAATCTGATTCATCAGAAGGTGTTGATTATTCCTGTAAGACAAAGTATGAGTTTATAATCATATGCATCTTGGAATATGTTATTGGTTTTATAGCAGACTGAACTCCCTTAGGTCTAAGAATAAATAATTATTAGATTGAATAACTATTATACTTTATAAAGTTAAATGTTTGGTGTTTCACTATACTTTACCATCTAATGTGATCATGGTTTTAGATCCCACTTCAGTCGTCAAAATATACATATACATTTTCTCACTACACTTCACTATAATCTGAGTGTCAGGCTATGTGTCTGAGAGAGAGAGAGAGACTGAGACTGGCTACTGTTCCCATCCTGATCCAACCACACCTGGGTGTTAAATGTCCCGAACACTACCTACTCCTCAATCCTTCAGTGCTATAAATGTTTTATGCCTGATCTTTGTCCAGGTGAGCAGGGGCAGCAAACTGCTGCAGAATTAATGAGATATAGATTTGAGTGCTCTCTGTAATGGATTTAAACAGCTCTCTTAGGTAGCACTTGCAGACTTTTAGCCCATGACTGCTCTGCTTGGCTACGTGCCCAGTGCTGGCATCCTGTTCAGTGGGCACATGTTAAACACCAGATGCTGAATAACAGAACAAAATAAAACACATGCAGTGACCTCTGTGTCCATGTCATCAAAATGACAGCACAGAACAGACACAGTGAACTTTTCAAAGAACACACAGGGGCAAATCAGACTTCTTTAGCCTCTTGTCATCAGATTGTGGATTTGTCACCCAGCTGTGGAGTACATGTGGACAGCTTGTTGCACTTGTGACACTTGTCTTAGTTTGTTTGTCTGCTGTGTCTCAAATGCCAAGTTAACAGCTAGGGTGAGTCATAGAGATCAGAAATTCCTGGAAGAATCCTTAAAATCATGCTCAGCTACTGTCCCATCTTGTATTCTTTAAAGTTACTTGTAATGTGAATCATGCTATTTTCTAAGCAGTAATACATTGTTTATAGGAATCATTTTAGGGGCAGTCAACAATTCTGGAGAAAGATTGTTGATATATGAAGTTAATTGCTCAAGAAGTACCTTTTCATTTAGTGTTCCTTCAGATGCCCTTACCTCCATTTTATGGAGACACATTACCAAGGCAAGGACACAAATGATGACACTCTCATCTCCCTTTCACCCAAACGGCAAAGCGGTGCATATTTGCAAGCACAAGCATAAACATTTCCTGCTGACTGGAATAGTGTTGTGTGGCTCATACCAAGCCACTTTTTTTTTGTTTTCCCTCTACACCGCCAGGGGTGTGTCCAATTAACAAGAAAAAAGTGACAATTGCAAAAGTATGATGAGGTAATTATGTGAATTAATATAGACTGGGAATGGAACATAAGTGAGTACTGAAATCCCTTAGAGGGAACGACATTAAGAAGTCGCTGTCTATCCTCTGCTGGTAATGTCTCTGGGTGTCACGGTGGCACAGCATGTAGCAGTGCTGCCTCACAGCTCCAGGGGCTCCTGTTTCAATCCTGAGCTTGGGTTAATGTCTGTGTTGAGCTTTGCACCATCTCCCCAAGCTACCAATTTGCCCATGCCTGCTATAAGATGGTTGTCATTAGTACAATCGGGCAAGAATTACCATGTTAATCTGCTCTATTAGCATTTGACTTTAAGGTATGTTCAGGTGAGCTTTACTTGGCTCAAAGGATAAATTAGTAGCCTGCTGAGAAACTGCCAGGCACCTTACAGCATATTTGCCCATAAGGGGTATAAAAAAAAAAAAAAAAAAAAAAAGTCAGTCGAGAAAAATTAAAAAATGTCAAAATCTGTCTTCACCCTCTTGTATGAGGAAAAAGATTAGGTTTTTTATTGTATACTGTAGAGTCAGTCTTCACTTTTCAGAGATTTTGGTCAAAGGTCAAGGTCCCTCCATCCTCGAGCGGACCCGTTTTGTGAGATTGCTTTGAGGGATTTTGTTTGAACTTTGCATAGAAGTGAATGATGAACTGATTAGATTTTGGAAGTCATAGGTCAGAGGTCAAGCTCACTGCAGCCTCATGTGGACCATTCTTGTGAATGTGATATCATGAGAATGCTTATTTTATACAACAATTTCACCACAAAACACTTGACTAGCTCTCTTTTCCAAAGCCTAATATAATACATGGTCCTAAACCTTTAAAATACTAAGACAGCTACTAATTATTCTCCCACTGACACCATCCCAAGACCTGCTTCTTGATTTAACACTTTCA
>JAOUQZ010000030.1:9301423-9315039 GCA_028564935.1 Neosilurus hyrtlii
TAATTTGAGCTCAAAGCAAACAAAACAGACAAGAAAATAATGAATGCAACTTCAAATCCCTATGGCGAAAAATGAGCAATTAATTAATGTATAATGCAGTAAACAAAATGTATTGTGGATGGATTTTGAGAGTTGAGTAGTTTAATGAGCCATCGCTGTAACAACTGGCTGTTTCACCTGCATTCAGCAGACTGTTCTTTCCAGCTTTGAGAAGATGAACACAGGCAGATGGAGCGAATGAAGATTAGGATTTCGTTCTTCTCCCTGCCTCTGGCTTCTTTACCACTCAGCTGCAAAAACTTGATAAGCATGGCAGACTCTAAGCTCAGAGAGTTGAGAAAGAAATAGCAATAGAAAGTGATTGAGCTTGAAGGAAACCTTGATATGTAAAACTGTCTTTGGGCACTTCGATGTGCCCTATTTCTGTTTTAATAGAAAAAACAAATAGAGAACAAGTAAATGTATTTATAGTAAGGGATATGTGAGAGAGCTTTAAAAAAACAATGAAGGTTTATTTGTAAGATATAGCATGTTGCTTTTAATGGAGCCTGACTCGTCTCTTACTAATGTACAGTAGTAAAAATGGTAATGTCAGCATATTTAGTTGTTAGAAAGCTACTTTAGTTTGGGTTTCAGTTTCATGAACTTGCCTTGTTTCCCTTTAGAATACTAATTCTCTGAGGTAATATTCATCAATAAACACCTTTAGTGTCTTTATTACTTAGCAATGTTAATATGGTGTAAAGTTTCAAGTTTTCCTCTTTATTAAGTTGTGGTACATTTATGTAGCTTAAATCTTTTTCCCAAAGGAAAAATGCATGTACAACTGTGCAAGAGATAAGGGTCCTGCCACTGCTACAAGGAAAGATACTGTTTAGGTCACTTTTAGGATCCAAGTGTATGATAAATTGAATAAAGTGTGTGCGTGTGCGTGTGTGTGTGCGTGTGTGTGTGTGTGTGTGTGTGTGTGTGGGTGTGTATGTGTGTGTGTGTGTGTGCGTGTATGTATGTATATATATATTTTTTATTTATTTATTTTATTATTTTTTTTTTTACTTTCTCTGTTATTCATTGTATTAAATTTAATTGGACAAAAAATGCTGCTTGTCTTATTATTAAGAAACTAAACTAGCTAAAGTTAAAAGTTTATCTGTAAAAGTTACAAAGCACTAAGTTTGGAGACTCCAAAAATAGTAAATATGCATCTCCTCACAGAACTCTTCACCATAAACACTTCAACGTGCTTTTTAAGTGTTTTTTTAATATTATTATATATTTTTTTTATGCTAAGCACCAAGCATACAAGACCCTGTGTAAGTATTGGAGCAAGCACATTAATATAATTGCTGCCTTGCAGCCAGACTTCTGTCAGAGCTGCTCCTGTAGACAATTAATCAACACTTACTGGCCAATCAGCACTGTGGTATCAGAAAATATTGTAGACCTTTAAGGTACATAGGTTCTAGTATCAATAACTGTTGTCATAAATAATTTAGATTTTTTACTCTTTGTGACTTTATGTGAAACATGAAAATGTATTTGAATTTAGAAGCTGAAGGATAATTGCATTTTCATATACATATCTCACTATCTAGCAGATGTATTTACTATAGAACAAGGGACTCATATTTCATTATTAAATTCCTATAACCTCTCTCTGAACAGAGAGAATGAAAGTGACAGCCCTTTGCACACATGTAGATGATAGATGTTTGTTGTTACATGTTTCGCGAGGACACGAGGAAATTCTGTGCTGCTTATTGTATGTTATGGCGAGATGTTTCCCTGAAAATCCTTGTGAAATAAACAAGCTTCCGGGGTGAACTGATTGTGAGCAATGTTTCAGCATGCTCAGCTCTCCATCATCCCTCAGGTTAGAAAAAAGCATCGATGCTCCCTGCCAGATCTGTACTGCTTTGACAGGCCAAAGCCTCGAGACTTCATAGAAAACATGTACACACTGCTGGTGTTTTTTGTTTTGTTTTGTTTTGTTTTTTTATGTTTCTTTTTAATAGAGGCTACTCAGTCAAAACCATTATGCAAACAAACCTTTCTCTCAAATCTGACCTTGTTCTCCTTGTATGCTCTAATTACAGCCCTCGAATAGCCTTAATCAAGCACAAAGCCAAGGAGACTCCTGGAGCTGTTTATGTTCATGTTATTCCCCATGAGAAAACGGTATTAATATAGCTAATATGGTCATTTTGTATTTTTTTTCGAGCTGACACAGGAAAACAGGGTAAAAGTAAAAAGGTTTAAAACACAGCACTTTTCTTTTGTTCTACTAAAAATCACGATCCGTAACTCTGCTCCTGTATGTACTGTTTCGAAGTGGTATCTCGTCTCGTTTCCTGGTGACTACTGAATAGTCTCTAAAGCTTTAATCATAAAACATCTTTTCTCCACATTCTCATGGCTGGAATCAATGCCAGACTCACTACAAGATAACAATGCAAACAAACTGTTCACTCTTTTATGTCAATACACTGTATAAAAGTGTTGTAGACAAGAAGTAATGAGAACAGACGCTGACTAGACAGAAATAACCACGGCTCATCTAGGCAGAGTAGACGGATAGTGGCTAATATGAATTTGACCTCTCACCCATCAGACCATCACAATAAGAATTTGCATTTGTTTTGGAATAACATTTACCGTCTAATCATTCATCAGATATGATCATTTGTTTCTAATGTAAAAAAACCCTTTTTATTACCAATCATTAGCTTGCTGTGGGTCATAATCACATCACTGTGTCCATCAACCATGATTATTTTTATTTGGAGGATGGCCATCATTGCCTCTACTAGCACCGTCCTCACTGGGTTCGATTTCATATTCGAACTCAAACTAGTATAGCTCAATCCTTCCCTTTTTGCTGTTGGGTTCCCTCAGATTCCTCAAAGTATTTGAAATCAGATCACTCCTCAGAAATGACAGAAACTGATGAGATCGAGTTGGATGTTGACATCTTCGTATATATGGCTGTGTGTATTTATTTCTCTGTGTGAGGGGAAATTCATGTTCAAACGTTGTCAGTCACTTGACTATTCAACTGCTATCACTGATACAACTCCGGGAGCCTCTCTGTGAGGCCAGTATAAAAAGAGACTCTGATTGAAAATATTTAAATCAGGTTTATAATACACACTTGACAGAGATGCAGGAGGCGGATTTCTGTTGATGTAACTTGGGTTGCTCACTGTGGTAGCTCTTCAGTCATACAATATTGAAAGCCGAGGTAAAAAATAATAATACTGAAGCAAAGATTTTGGAAGTTGTAGCCATTTTCTGACAAAGGAATGAAATAAAGTTTTAGAATTGTATATAATCTTGTGTGTGATGTTTTGGTTGTTTATTACTCAAGCCATCATTCTAAACTAAATTCTTTAGGAAGAAATTTCAAATTGACCTCACAAAATAAAATGAGAAGCAATAGGGTCAAAAGTAAATTTAGTCATACCTGGCTCTTGTGTTTAACAGGTGGACTGGTGCAGAAAAACCCAAACTCTTCTGTTCTACTCCCTTCATCTCGCTCGCATGTCATTCAGTCCAGCCCCATTCCCACAGGCTTTCAAGGAGGCAGCCTGTCCTCCAACGCTATTCTCAACCACAACGGTACTGCATTTTTTTCTTTTTGTTTGTGGGCGTTAGTACTAAAGAATGTACTTCATTATTCTACAGTTACTTTGTGCTGTATTATAGTACAATTCACAAATTGAAGAAATAGATGAAACTGAAGAAATACATAGCATGTATACTAATGACTGATTTTCAAAATGTCATTGGTTATAGTGGCTTTTAAGGGGATGATGTTCATAGAATAATTACTGAATGTGCTAATTTTTGAAAAAACACTTAAGGGAACATGGTGATTTTTACAGAGAACATTCCTTATATTATAATAGCTTATTTGAATATATTGATTTACAAGTAAAAAAAAAATACTGAAGGTATTTTATTGATTTTAAAACCATAGCTTGTATTGACTAATGATTTTGAGAGAGGATCTTTAGAGGGCCTTAATTTAAGATACTTAGAACTTTTAGTGAAAATGCTGAATTTGAAGAGAGAACTTAGTTATGATGCTGATTTTGAAGGCAAAACATTTAGTTAAAATGCTGATTTTAGGGAGAAACTTTCATTAAGGTTCTTCCTCCAGTTAAGGTAAGATTGGTGAATAGGAAATCTTTGCTAAGCATATTTATTTTAAATGAAAACTAAACCTCTACTGATTTAAGGGAGAAACTGAACATGACTGTGAAGAAAGAAACCCTACTGAATGTACTGATCCTATATATAGAATGAAAAGAATAGCAACTGGCATGAGAGAGCCCATTGTAAACATACTGATTTTAAAAAGAGAACTTTTAGTGAAGATACCAATTTTGAAGACACTGATTTCAAGAAAGAACATGAAGAAAGCAAATTTCCTTTTGAAACAAGTATGGTAAATTTATTTTTATAGAAGGTAGCTCAAGCTCTGACAGTGGAGAGAAAAAAAAAACCCTGCAGTCTTTACCCAACCTCAGGCCTTACAAAGCAAGCTCTTCTAAATGTTTTCCCCTGTCAGTCAAACGACCTCTGTCGAACACAAGTGCTGGCGCACAAGCACAAGTTTGCTGCCCATATATTACACACTGTCTATATTTCAATTCAGTTTTATTTGTATAGCGCTTTTTACAATTGACATTGTCACAAAGCAGCTTTATATATAGAGCATATAGCTCTATATAGACTGTGTGTGTGTGTGTGTGTGTGTGTGTGTGTGTGTGTGTGCGCAGCACGGAACGCGATGCGGGCCCAGCGTTTGCCAGATATTGATGGCGAGTTGGCGAGTATCCTGCATGGTCGGATAAAAGAAGTGGACGGTGCTCGGCTGCAGAGTCGAGGTGAGACAGAGGAAGTCCGTCAGAGGAAGATTGACAGGATGGTGACTGTCCGTCAGTATGAAGAAAACACCACATCTACCACACATGAGAAAGCCAGCTATTCGGTAAGAAAAAGATCACTGACTGAATATGAGAGGCCAAAAGTTCAGCCGTACTACCGAAAACTGCACTACCCTGTCAAAAAAATTCACTCCAGTATGTTATTGGACTGCGTTTAGCTTTAACTACAGCATGTATTTGCCATGGCATTGTTTTTATAAAGTATGCAGAGTCTCAACTTTTATTTCAGTACAGAGTTTTATTTATTTTTCATCTTGTGTTGAGAATGGGAGTGTCGAGCCACTGAGTTAAGTCTTCTCCAGCACATCCCAAACACTTTTAGTAGGGTTAAGGTCTTGGATTATTTTCTCAAATCTGTATGTGCAGTAGAATTTCAATGTCAAGATAACAAACACCATCTGTGTCTTTTTTGATGGTTTTTTTAAAAGTTTACATAAAAAAAAAAATTGCAAGTGGACCCAAACTTCAAGACTGATCGTATCTTGTGTGTAAAAAGAAAAAAAATTAATTAATATAAAGCATCACTTGCTCTTCAGTTGTACCTGAGCTTGGCACTTATAACTGTGAGTGATGTATGAGATAAAGCACTCTGGATCGTTGCCTCGCTCTTCATCTCCACTTCACTAAGCACCGTCCTAAAAATCCACTCTGCACACATCCGCTCTACTACTTTCTTTAAGAATGATAATAGGAGGTGTTTTAGATGTAAGATTGATCATTTTCTTGTAGTTAAGCATATAGGAGTTTTTATCTGTGTCTTTTGTTGCTGAACACGTTTTTTGTCATTTTTTAAAAAATGTTTTTTGCTTTAATCTCTTTGATTCTCTTCTCCTTTGTTTAATTTTCATTTATCTGCTTTTGATCAAGAGGAGAAAGGAAGAGCGGATACAGCATTTTCAGGACCTGCGTTTGATAGAGGCCTATCGAGAGCGCCATAAAGTGGAGGGAATTATTAAGATGCTGAGCCAAGCCATCACCACTACACACACAATCTATGCTACACTTGGTACTGCCGAGTTCTTCGAATTTGTGCTGAAGAATCCTTTCAACATCCCACAGACCGTCACTATTGAGTGTGAAGACCCTGAGCTCAGGTGGGACATTTTACTTACACATACTCCTCTCTGAGTGGTTAAAATCACCCATGTGTACACATTGTATTTATTTTCCAGTGCAGACAGAGCAGTTCCAAGGTCTTAGCATCAGCCTTGATATGTTTTCCTGTTGTACTGATTGATACTGCAGACAGCTAAACATGCCTCTATGAACGTTTTTTGATAAATCTAGCTGCATTAGTGAGGCAGTTAACTCGCGAATGAGTAGAAATCAGATCACTATACAATGTAGAGGGGTATATACAGTATAAGTTAAAAATGTTCCCGATTTTTCCTAAATGCAGTGTTTAAGAAAAGCCATCCTCTTAACCTTGCCCAAGCGCTGAACATATCAAACCACGGCTTAGTCGACCGCAACCCACACCAGAGCGAAGTACTTATGCAGACTTCCCAAGGACCCTCAGGAATCATGCATGCACATACATGGTGCCTCATGTAACACCCCCCATTCTTACCAAGTCTCCTTCCATCTATAGTAAAGGACCCTGGTGTGCAGATTTTGATTTGAACTTCTACGGAAATACTCTTTTAGTCAATGTATTGTAAATGTGGGCAAGGTAAGGCACCGAAATCATAGAAAACACTCAAAGTATCCTTTTCATTTGATTTATCAATTGAATTGACAGAATTTTTTTAAGTGATACAGTTTCCTTTAAAAGATACTAATCACATCCCCTACTCATTTCTATTTGCTATTAGTAGTGTTATTATATAAACACCTATGCAGTCCCTAAACTATTCTAGCATAGGCTACATACAGTAGTCCTCGACCCGTCTGTGGCCATGGTCTTTCTTTCCAGCTGGCTCTAGTAGTAATAAAGTCTCTTTATATTTAGGTCTAGGTCTTGGGGTTAACTATTGCATGGTTGTCCTTTTCTCCAGTAGCCTTAGAAGTTCCAATTTATACCTCAATTATATTATTTGTGGTAGGTATGAGGTTGTCCCATCAGTGATCCAGATTATAGGCTGCTGGCAAGGGACATATTTTTTAGCTATAGCTCCCTAGTCAGTAGTCAGTCTGTATCCAGTTTTGAGGGCATTGTCCTCTGGAAAAGATGCTTCAGCCATCCCATTAATGGACTATTTTGCCATACGAGTAGCCCCCTGTTTTCATGTCCATAACCGGCTCTTGATGTCAGGTACTGCATGGTTGTCCTCTATTTCACTCTCACTGAAAACTCCAGGTTATTGATTTACTAAAGGTCATTGTGTTAGGTTGGAGGAACATGAGGCCAATACATCTGCAGGGTCTATGTTATAAGGTGTTGATGAGGGTTTTCCAGTTATCTGTGTTCTTGACTCTTCAGCTTGCTCCAATACTTATCCAGTTTTCAGTGCGAAGAATCGCATGGTCAGTCTCACTTTCACTTGGCTTAGGCATTCCATTTGAGGACTTGCCTGTTGACATTTGTGGTCATATCCAGAATTGGCTTATGGTTTATGGACTGTGATAAACAATGTAACCTGGAAGACAGTGCCTTGGAGTCCCATAAGTTTCAAGAGATCATAAACCTTTATTTATTTATTTATTTATTGTCATAGGCGACATTGTGTTTAGAAAAGGGCATTATCATGAAGTAGGATTAGATTTCATATTAATTATATGTATTTTTTTATATCAACATGAACAATTTAGACAGACGTTTGTTCACACCCTTTAATCTGGGCCTTCCCCAGACTATTACCAAAGAAGTTTTTCTATACTGTAACACTAAGAAGTTGTCTTTAGTGGAGCTAAGGGGCCCAAACCCTTTCTAACATAACAATGCCCCATGTACAAAGCAACATCCTTTATAAATATAGTTTGGCAAAGCTGTAGTAAAAGAATCTTTAAGCCTAAGACCTCATTGTTGGACATGCCCGAAACATCACACCAGGAAGGCGTTCAGGGAGCATTCTAATTAGGTGCCCGAACCACCTCAACTGGCTCCTCTCAATGCGGAGGAGCAGCAATTCTACTCTGAGCTCCTTCCAGATGGCCAAGTTTCTCACCCTGTCTTTGAGGGAGCGCCCTGCCACCCTGCGAAGAAAGCTCATTTCAGCCGCTTGTATCCATGATATTGTTCTTTCGGTCACTACCCAAGGCTCATGACCATTGGTGAGGGTAGAAACGTAGACCGACTGGTAAATTGAGAGCTTTGGTTTTCGGCTCAGCTCCGTCTTCACCATGATGGACCAGTACATGCTCCACTTCACAGCAGAGGCCACACCTAGCCATTTTCATTTCATTTTCATTTCATTTTCATTCGCCTATCCGCCTGTCAATCTCCCGTTCCAGCCTTCCCTCACTCGTGAACAAGACCCCGAGATACTTGAACTCCTCTACTTGGGACAGGACCTTATTCTGACCCAGAGGGTACATTCCACCCTTTTCCGGCTGAGAACCATGGCCTCGGACTTAGAGGTGCTGATTCTCAAAGAAAGAAAGAAATGTTCTAACTCCAAAACAATTTAGCAATTTTTGCATTTGCTGGAAGCATATCACATATTCGCCTACATGAAAATAATGCCTATTATGTCATAACGTCCCTAAGCCTTTTGAATCAAAAATTACCATAATTAACATAAGGAAAGAGAAAACATTTCACAGAGAGGAGAGCCAGAGGAGTCATCAGTCTCCAGGCCTTTAATTAACAATGCTCAAGATCATATTTTGGTGCAATATTATATAGCAGTTGTAGCTTTGAGTCTGAACTGAAGCCTACCTACGCAGTAAACATTAAGTTGATGTTTCTACCCCAAGTTATGGAGTGTAATGTGGCTGTGAGTGGAGGAATACCCTGTATGTTATGACTAAGATGATAAAGAATATCAGGGGCAATTTCACTGCTAATATGCTAATTTAACCTGGAAAGAGTTAATCCCAAACCTCAATATTTGATTGATTCATTATATTCTCTTTTATCTTTTATTATTAAAATACAAAATTATAAATGAGAATGTAACATTGACTTCTGTGTAGGTGCTACTGTGAAGATTTGGCATAAAAAAACATATTTTATTATATTATATAAATAGGGCTCCCAAGTAGCACAGTGGCAAGCACCACAGTTACCCAAGAGTTTAAGAGTTTAAGGCTAAGTTGATATATCCCTGGGAAAGCATGAGGGCTTACTGTCCCAGTTCTCGGGGAGGGAGATGTAGCATATAATCACAGGTGTCTGTGAACTCATGCATGTAAGATGCATATAGTGCTGTCCTCCGAGTGTGTCATGTCACTCCTGGTTAAAAAAAAATAAATAAAAATGTGTGGTTGGATATAATCACATGACTTAGAGAAAGCATGTGCTTGCCTTCCCTCCTTCTGGTTGGTAGGTGTTGTGTGAAAGGGGAAGCAGTCTTTGATGGGTGGGAATTGGCTATGAGAAAATTGGGGGGTTTGGTGGATAATAATAATAACAGTTGTTATTGTTATTAGTAGTAGTAATAAATCATTAATTGCTGTTATAGGAAAAATAATTGACAGGGTGGTATGTTGCAAAGCAAATTTACTGTACGGTTGTACTGCACTACGACCCTCTAATAATAATAATAATAATAATAATAGCATGTCTTGAAGTGTCTTATTCCTCTCATGGCAATAATTAATTCATTCATTCATTTTCAGCTTAATCCTTATTAGGGTCACGGGGAGGCTGAAGTTCTTAATTCACATTACAACACTATGACTGTTTTGTTTAAAAGGGGAGTTAAAATAATCACCATGTGCCATTTAACAGAGCTTCCTGTGTGCGCAGTACACTGATCGAAACGCCATACTTTAGAGAATGTGGTACTGCATCAACTGGATTTTTCTCAGATGGTACAACAGATTTTTTTGTTTTTTCTCATATATGTAACAGTACAAGTGCTCATAATTTAGATTTCTGTGTCAATCTCAGGTGATAAAATAATTCAATGTTTAATTTTTTACTATATAACTATGTCTTTAGTCATATAATATACTTTATATTTTAGGTTAAGTCCTTGCTTCCTTCTAAATCACTGTACCAAGGTTTATAATAAAAAATATTAGGGTGCCCAAGACTTTTGCGTAGTACTGTGTAATAAAATATTACAAGTTAGAAATTATATTCGAATGTGAAAAAAAAATAAATAAAAAAAAACTATATATATATATATATATATATATATATATATATATATGTATATATATATATATATATATAAATATATTAAAATATACAAAGATATAAGAAGATTAATTGTGGATGTGTGTGTGATGTAGGATGTTTAAGCTCCATCATGCTTCCTCATTCAGCAGCTGGATTGCCAGAGGGAAGAAACTCCTCCTAGTCGCTCTCTGTTGGGCCTCAGAATGTTGTAATGCTTCCCTGATGGGAGTGCTGACAAGAGTCTATGACCAGTGGCTGTCTTTAAGGATTTTTTTTGTTTGTTTTTTTTTTGTTTTTTTTTTTGTCCCTGATCCTGCATCACTGGATGTATATCTCTGTGATGCAGAGGGAAATGAGTCTTGATGGTTTTGTCTGCTGTGCTCATCCCTCTGTACAGCATCTTTCGATCGCTGTGATCTCTTCAAACCAAGCTGTGATGCTCGTCAGGAGTCCACTGCAACAATATAGAAAGTGCTTAGTATCTTGTGGGAGATCCTGAACCTGGTTAGGCATTGGCTGAGATAAAGTCACTGGTGCACCTTTGTAACCAAGTTGTTTTTGTATGTTGTCTGTGAGAGGTGTTCAGTCAGATGGACCCCAATGTATTTTTAAAACGTCTAACCCTCTCAACTGTAACCCTGTTGATTATTAGGGGGTGTCAAGTAAAGGGATATTGCCCCTCACTTATTTTCTCCCATTCAATGATCAGTGTTTGTCACATTCAGTAAAAAGTTGTTGGTGCCACACAATAGGGGTGGGTATTCCTATGATTTTCAGTGATTAGACCTACTACCTCTGAGTTCACCAATATCATCTTCTAACCAATGTCAATGATTCTTTTTTCTAATTAATACATGGGGGGGCTGCAATTTCAAAACAAGAAAGGCAGGAGAAAACCTTGAATGCCAAGAAATTGATGCTGCAAATGAATTGGAATTAAAGCAATCAGTTAGAAAGCAATTAGTACTAACATACAAAAGCCTTTATCATTTCTGCTAATTGTCATGTTGATAATTAAAATAAGGATAGTGTAATCTGTTGATCGCACTGAAGTGCTTACTGAACCAGACATACAACAAAGCTTTGCAGATTTACTTTCTGACTGTAGTAATACATGAAGAAGCGAGTAGGGAAACATCTCCACTATCAGGACAATGAAGTGTGAGGAACTCTCCCAGACATGTTGTTGCAATACCTGAAATATGAGTGAAATTCTTTCTCTAAAATCTGAAATCTGCACAAGTTGTGAAGGGGTCATGTCCTTCTGGGTAAAGAAGACACTGCGTTGTGTTTAGGGATTGGTGCTCTATGTGTGCCACACACTTTGCTATTATTTAAGCACTTCTCTGTATGTACTCTATACATATACATACTGTATTTAAATGTTCTTCATCTGGCAGAGATTTTATTCTAGTGATGTCTAAGTGAGGCAGGATCAAAAATTAACAGACATCTTTACACGCATTAGCATAGCATGAATTTACCTCAAATAAAAATATTCAATTTGTGGTTGATCAGTGGTTGTTGATCAGTTTGTATTTGATGCTAATGTGATTGTAGCTGTTTATGGCCTGGATTGTTTGCAATGAAATTAGCAAAATGGCAGACACTGTACATTTTTTAATTCACCTCCACAACAGTAGACAATACCTAGCAGTGTTTTTGACAATATCCAACTACAATTGTGTGTGTGTGTGTGTGTGTGTGTGTGTGTGTGTGTGTGTGTGTGTGTTGTATACCAAAATCCTATTTTGAGGACTAAGGAAACAATTAATGAGACCAAAATACTTTTGCTCTCAGCTCAAAGCAAAATGTAACTTAATAGTAACTTAATAGTATTCACCATTTAATAGCACCGCTCACATCCTTATCCACAGTGAAGTATGGTGGTGGTGGTGTCGTTCTGTGGGGATGCTTTACATCCACAATATGTGAGTATTTTGCCAAGATAAAATTTGTGAAAATATCAGAATCTAGATATTCAAAGCTGATATGACCTATAAAAGCATGTATCAAAGATGAATTGCAGCATATCCTTTAAAACCTTATTATTTTTATTCCTTTTTAACCAGATTAACATATGTAAAAATGTTGATCCATCATGAAGTAGTTGGCCAGATTAAATTAGTCCTCTGAGATTACTCCATCCCTGTCTTTTCAGGAGATATCTTAATTACCACCCGTTTGGATTCTGGTTTTTGGATAGGAGAACTGAACATATTTATCTCTGTCTGCCTGCAGCTCTTTTCCTATTTCTAAACTATGAAATGTCTTATTGTGGCTTTCAACTCTTCCCGTCCTCAAGAGTGTGTGTGTTTCAGAAAGGCATGCTGCCTTTAGTGCTGGGTATTATGGAACAGAATATGATAAAACATGATGAGACTCAATTTTAACTCTCTGTCTTTTGTGTGCAAGACAGAATTTTGAAACCCTGAAATTCTTTTGATCATTTTTTTATGAATCTTCACTTTCCCATTGCTTAAGGTGCAGTCTTTGATGTCTCATGTAACCTTATCCTTCATATATTCGTGGATGATGTTTCCAGTGTAAAAGTAATGTTTTATTCTCAGCCCATGTTATTTTTTTTTCCCTTTTTTCTTAACAGACGATATAGAAATAGGCAGATTTTTCTTCTTTGCCTAAGACTAAACAGAATCCACGCTGCTTTTTTAACCAGCAGCATAAAGTGTTGGAAAGAGAACGAAAAGCCTGAAGCTGTTCTTCACTTCTCAATTTCTGTCTGTAGTGTTATAGTGAACGCTGAGGAATGGAGATATTTTAAAGACTTGACAAAGACGCACACTCCGTTGGAGGTGGAGATGTTTCACATGAAGGAGGACGGCTCAACGCCTCAGGTGTACTTGCGGCCCAGAGAGAGTGTCCATATCCCTCTGAAGTACCAGAGCTTTGTTTCTGGGCATGTCCTGCTTTCTCAGGTAAACTTTCTGTCAGGTACACTCTTTTTCTGAGGCAGTCTTTCTGTGAGATGCACATGAAGCACAGGCAGTGCTCTTCTTTCACCCCAATGCCCTGATTTTATTTTTATGCAGTACAGGGCGTTATTTATTCTGCAAATACTGTATAGTTCTATCTGTTGTGATTTTGGGCTACACATGAGTCTGCTGCAGAGTCTCAATACATTTCTTTTTTAACATATAATGCACCATTTAGGCATCAGCTATATTGTAGCATTATCCAAATTCTCTGTGAGCAAATTATATCATCTGATAGGTTTACTGTAATGTTACCCAGAGTGCACTGTATAACCGATGCACTCTGTTTCTACAAATAAGAACAATGTATTTTAGTGATGGTGTTTAATTGGAAAATTATATAATAAATTATATTATATTAATGGCCGTGCGATGGCCTGGCGAGCTGTCCAGGGTGTACCCCGCCCTCGCCCAGAGTCGGCTGAGATGGGCGCCAGCCTC
>JAOUQZ010000030.1:9315869-9327532 GCA_028564935.1 Neosilurus hyrtlii
AGAGTCGGCTGAGATGGGCGCCAGCCTCCCCGCGACCCTAAGTAGGAATAAGCGGCTCAGAAGATGAATGAATGAATATTATATTAATCTTGATAATGCTTGATGATACTTTTGTGGGAGTCCAAGATGTATTCTTTAGTTACATCTGGATAGTTTTAACAGTTTCCTACATTACCCACAATCCCAATTATCATCCTGATTATCCAATTTATCACTTGCTTCATCTGTACCCAAAGAGGTTACATTTACATTTACAGCATTTGGCAGACGCTCTTATCCAGAGCGACTTACAATTATCCGTTTATATAACTGAGCAATTGAGGGTTAAGGGCCTTGCACAAGGACCCAACAGTGGTGACAGTGGGGATTGAACCGATTCGGATCAGTAACCCATCACCTTAACCACTAAGCTACCACTGCCCTAGGTTGATACAGCAGTGCTTTAATTATTTGGTCATCCCAGCTCTGTCACTTCCTTGTCTCTCTGGTGAAATGGATAGGTTCCAAATCTTTAACCAACATAGTTGATAATTGTTAATCATAGCTGGTTCCAGTAGTGTCGTCAGTGCCATCGCATTAATCATCTTATAAATCACTGACTAGTGGAGCGGAGACTCTGCCATAGCTCAAGGCAGTTATTTTTTAAAAGATAATGTCATCCCTTATGTTTGATTTTTTATTTATTTTTTTTTCTGTTAAATACCAACTGTTACAAACAGTTTAAAGTGATGAGGAATGGTTCTCACTGCAGTAATGAAAACACATAAGCCAACCAATTAGCATCAGATTCACTATACACAACTAGCTCAATATATGGCCCTAGTTACAGAAAGTGTTATCCTAAGCATTTTTTATTCTGCTTCTCAAAATTGTGCTGAATATACAGCAGTTTATATAAGGCATAAGAGAGAATTTTGTTTTGTCGAATATTGATATACCAAGGAAATTCATTTTATTACTGTATTTGCATTTAATATTCATTTAATATTCATTAGCATGTTCTGTTTTGAGCTAGCAGTGGCGTAACCAGAAAAAATTTTTTATAAAATGAGGAAATATACAAAATACAATGCAAATGAAATTCAGTTAGTTTTGTTACTTATCTTTTGTAGTAATAGATTTGAGGGTACATCAAAAAGTGCTTGGTCTAATCTGAAAAGAAGGGGCATAACTCCATTTTGGAAGGAAAATTTTTGGAATGGCCAAGGTAAATCCTGACCTTAATCCCACAGTAGTGCTGTGTGAGCAGTTCATGTGAAGAGACCCACCATAATCCCAAAGTTCAAGCTGTTCTGTACAGAAGAATGAACTAAAATCTCTCTGTGTCGATGGGCAGGCCCGACCAATAGCTACCACAAACATTTATTTACAGTTATAACAGTACAACGGAGTGTTAAAGCAAGGGTTACATACTTTTGCCATATGCAGATATTGTAATACTGGATCATTTTGCTCTGTAAATATAACCATGTGTGATATTTCTGTTTCATTTGTTAATATGGGCCTACTTTTAGACTTTTTTTGAAAAGCTGATGTTTTAAATCATATTTATGCAGAAATATGGAAAATTCAAAACTTTCTAAACAAACATTCAAGCACCACTGTAGCATTTGTATTTGAGGAGTAAATTATTGACTGTCAAAGAGAAGAAAACCTGGCATGCTAGTGTTCCAAAACAATGCCCCATCCACACAGCACAGGTGGCAGTGACAAACACGCCAAATGTGGCCTGGAACTGTTGCCCCGTGCACCTCTCACCTGGTTCCCAAACTGAAATCCTACTTGCCTGGCATTATGAAGTCACATATACTGCTGAGGAATATCTGGGAGGCTGAAGATTTGACCTTCCTCCACAAAGGGATAGCGAGGCTTGAACATCAGTGGACCAAGAGCATTGAAGTTTTAGTTTCTATGCTGAATAATAATGCAAGAACATCCTTTGTCATGTGACTTTTTTTTTTATCTGAAGCCGAGAACTATTTGAAGTACCCTCATACGTACTGTTTGTAAGCTGTAAGTTAATGACCTTTGTGTTAACGTTTTAGGACTCAAAGACTTCTAACAGTCTACATTTTGCTCAGCACCTGCAGTCTAACACAGTGATGGCTAAATCTATCACGGTAAGAACATTAATCCTTGTTGCCTCTATCTGTCTAAAGCACTTTCGATCAGGATATTTCTCCATGACCTTTCTGCATTATGAAAAAAAAGTAATATTCTGCAGCTCATATGTATCAAACCTTGAAAGCAAGTAAGTCCCTGTCACATATAGACGATTTAGCCAGTGAATCATGAGAAATTTGGCGAATACGCTGGCATATGTAGAATAAGTTATAGGGGAAGTTTTGTGTAAGTTAACAGCACACTGGGATAAGTCCAAGTTTCTGAAGAAAAAGGAACGTTGAATGCATTGAGGACTGATTCATCTGCTTTCACTTCTGTCAAAACTGGTTTACCGGCATGCTTAATGTGTGGTGAGAAATTAATATTAGAAATTAAATTAGAAAGATTTAAATAAGAAAGAAAAATCAAACGATGAAAGACATTTCCAGAATAAATTCATTACGGATGGAAGTATCTCTGGCTGCACGACAGTGTCCGGTAGCTGTCCACATTTTAGGTGCTGAAACGGTTTGCTATGTGCCTGGGGCATTTAAAAACTTTTCTGGAAAGCAAGGGGGAAAGGAAGCACAGCCCTGCAGATGCTGGAGGAGCTTTTGGCATTTGAGCATAAGATGACATTGTTTGCTAGAGATGTACAGAGAGGTACGCTGTTTCACTTCCCCTCTTTGTGTTCAATACATGGAGTGCCATTCCCGACACTTATAAACATGAAAAAGTATGCATTTGGAGTCCTGTCGATCTTTGGATCCACATACTTGTGTCAGCAGGTTTTTCCATCATAAACTACCTCAAAAGTATACATCACACCTTTCACAGAGAGCTTGCAATCCTGCGTGAAAATGATATCTTAAAACCCTGATGTGGGGAGGCTGTGCAGTGAAGCTCAAGTGCAGAATAAGATTAACCAGGTGAAAGAAATAATGTAATGAGCTATTATTTTAAAAATATACATATTTTATATCGGACCCTGAACTGATGTAGTTGTGTTTCATATTCAGGTTGACTGCTGGAATTAAGGAATGACAGCGCACTGAAATGGACATTAACCTATAAAGTGACAATGTTTGTTTGCCCTTATTAATGACAGTGAATATGCTACTGCTGCAAGATTTTACAATGTCAGTGTATCAACATCATCGTCATGCCTAAGAAATCATAGTTCATCGACACCAGCACTTTTCAGGCCTCATACTTAAGTCACATAGATAAATTGTGAAACCACATATGTACTCTAGCATTGCACACCAGTTTTTCTTGGCTGCTTTTTATTTATTTATTAATTTAATAATTTTAATTTTTTATTATTATTATTATTATTATTATTATTATTATTATTATTATTATTATTATTAATATTAATATTATTATTTGTATAAAAAACAAGTTTGACATAATCATTTGGTGTCGATTAGACACCTGTTAGGTTGTGTGTGTACCACAGGTTACAGTGTTATAGTTCGGAAAGTTAATAATTATAGTTTATGATTTAGAAACTGTTTTTATTTTAATATCACAGTGTCATCTTTTACATTAAGTTGTAGCTTAAAGGGCAACATGGTCCTCATTACATGGTCCTCGTGTTTCATTCCCACCTGCCAACTTTTTTTAATGCTGTGATTTTTCCAGTGTGTTTTTTTTTTTTTTTTTACTTTGTACATGTGCATATTGAGGAGTTCTTACAGAAACTGTGCAAATCGGTATTCAGACAAGAACAGGACATTGGATGAGACAAGTCTTATTGGAGACATTGATTATATCAAGCAGCTCTAAAGATTATTAACAACTCTTACTTCAAGTGAGCTGTAAGCATGATAAATGAGTGCTTGGTAAGCTTATGCTTTAACCTAATTCAAAATAGCAAATTAAAAACATAATAAAATAGCCACCAGCTAACGAAAAAAATAAATAATTGGATGTGCTTGATGAAGTGCTGTATAAGTAATGGATGCCATATTATTAAGTGAAACGATGTCTATTCATGCAGCAGTATATTGACAATATACTATAGTGCTATTAGATGTTTATTCGAATGCATTCCATCTCCTCATCATATATCACTATATTAGCCTCATTTATTTTTCATTTGTAAACTGGTTCTTGATTTCATGTTAAGCCATAATATATTTGAGCACAACAAAGGCTATTTATATTTATATGTGATTAGCACTTCCATCTCAAAGCAAGAGGGTTGACTTTATGTGAAGTCTGCATGTTTTCCTTGTGCTAATGTTCATTTCCTCTGGGTGCTCCTGTTCCCTCCCACAGTGCAAAGACATCCACATTAGGCTAGTTGGGTGGGCTGATCAGGGTGTACACAGTCTTCACATAGAGTCTGGTGGGATAGGCTTCACCCTCCCCTCAACTCTAATAAAGAATGGAGTGGCATTTTTTAATCCATGTTACAATTCCAGATGCCAGAGCATATCGGTTACTGTAATAATCTGATTTTTTTATTGTTATTATTTATTTATTTATTTTACCTTCATAAGTGTACTCTGAATGCAAGAAACGTTCCCTGTTTAAATGTTATTTGTGAACATAACTCACCATGTTCGGAAGCATAAGGAAGCTACACATGGAAACATTTTTATGGTTTGTGGCTATAGCAGGCCAATGCTAAGTCAGTGTTTTGTTATAGGTTTCAGATTTTATTAGAGAATGGCATAATAGCATAGTCTGCATGGGTTTTCTCATGGAACTGCAGTTTCCTCCCACAGTCCAAAGCAATGCATATTAAGCTGATTGGCTGTTCCAAACCCTAGGTGTAAGTGTGAATAATTGTGTGTTGGCCTTGCGATGGCCTGGCAAGCTGTTTAGGGTTTACCCCACCTTTGCCAAGAGTCACGTGAGAGAGGCTCTAGTTTCCCCGAATAAATGAATGAATGAATGAATAAATGAATGAATGAATGAAGGTTTCATTAGAGCAAAATTACCATGCAGAGAAAAAAAATGCAAAAATATGACAAAAAATTGTGAGCAGTTGTTTAAATCATGTAACACTAGGAAGGTTGTTAAAGTTTGCTAAAGTGTTGCCTCCTCTGAGATATTATATGCTTGATAGAAATCAAAGAACTAAATCCTACAAATTTCCCAGAACAGCCCTCTTTATCCTGGGTAGTGAGTATGCTTTTAAATCATAAATTGCGCAGCTTCTCTCCTGAGGAACTTCAGCGCATATGAGCAGAAAAAAAAAAAAAAAAAAAAAACCTCAGCAGCACTCAGCTGCTTGCCTAAGCGCTGTTCTCTTCACTGAGTTTGGATGTCAGACCCAAGCACTCTTTCTGTATTCCTGGATCATTGCCATGCGTTTCAGTAGACTTTTGTCTCTTCTGGGCACTTTATAATTTGTGTTTAATGTTAGTTAGTTTAAACTTTAGGGAATCAGTGACTTCAGTGTTTGGTGTGTGTGTGTGTGTGTGTGTGTGTGTGTGTGTGTGTGTGGTTTTGCAGACAGGGTGAGAGAGAGTGATGTCTCAGTCCTCAAGTTACCATGTCTGATTAGTGTGTGTGTTTGTGTGTAGTTTTGCCTTCAGGCTTGAGCTGCCATATGCAGCCTACAGAGACGTACCCTTTAAGGTCCTGCTGACACATGCAGACTGATACTCAGTCAGGGTCAACTGTTGTTGCACTCCAAGTGACACCACCTCAAGCCATGTCCAGAAATGTCAGTGCAACTGTAAAGCTGACAACAAACTTAATACACATGTTCAGTGAGAGATATGACACATGATCTGGCTCTGCTGTGTCAAACATGCAGTTGGTGGGACAGGACTAAGCCCATCCCAATTCAAGTGAAGTGGGTCAACAAAAGAAATAAGAATCCATATTCTAATCCAGAATTCAAATCACCAGATGGAAAATCATTGTTGTATTAAATTAAAAGGTTCGCTTGGCATCGGTTAAATGCAAAAATAAATAAAAATGCAGGGAGGCTGGAACAATTGAAGGGGAATCTGGGATTTGTGATCATATTGTATTGATTTAGAATGCTTCTTATTTTTGGCTGGTAAGTGTGACATCAGACAGTTGATCCTTTGGTTTCTCAGTTGCAGACAATTTCATCAGAGCAGTAATGTTTCGGTGTGATTCCTCTATCAGAGGTGATAGGTGATGGGTGATATGCCCACATGCCATTTTGTATTTCTAAATAAGACACTCCGATTGAATGTAATGACCTTCTAGAGCACAAAGAAAAGTATGTTAAACAACCGATTCATATAACGGATAAAACATGCTGCTTGAATCAAAATAAAAGTCATCCAGGTCCTGGAAATGCATGATAGACGCCGGTGTAAAAATCTGGGCTGTCTACTTTTGATCTGATCACCCAGAAAGTGTTTTAAATCAAGTGTAAACAGGACATAAACCTGCTAGAAGCTAGAGAGAACACGCATAAGCAAGCCACTGGAGAAGAACCGGCTATCTTCCATGAAAACTTGCAATACAACTTAATAAAGCAGATGGACGCTATTATGCACATGGACACCCTGGTTTTTGACACCAATTGTGTTCAGACTGCAAGTTGCACCTCGAACAAAATGTCCTGGAACAACTTATGGTACTTTGAAAATTTGACCCACTGGTGTCAGGTTGATCCCGAACGAATTGTTTTTTACACAGGCCATTGCACCAAGGCAAAGTGTCCATGGAAAGGCAGCTTTTAATTACATTGAGTCCCTGTGAATGAGCTGTTACTATAGAAACCATTATTTAGCATCTTTGCCCTAAAGACATGTGAGATTTCATCCTATTGGCAGCATGACAGGGATAGCTGAGGGATGTAGCTAAAAAAAGATTGGTCTTAAAGTTTACAACAAATCTGATACTAGTTAGTGAATAAGTAGCAACCGTTCTTTACAAGTCAGCCTCCTGAGCAGAGTTTATGAATTGTTTTGTTTCTACTCAATGCACAGGTGTTTTTCCGAGGATCGGACAGTCAACCACTGGCCATCTGCCAAGTGAGAGTGGAACCGACTCCCCACATAGTGAACCAGACCTTTCGCTTCCATCAACCGGAGCTCTCTTTCTTTAAGAAAGCCATCCGGCTGCCTCCTGCTGAACCCGGCACACCAGGTGTTTCTCATTATCAGCCTTACAACTGTTTCAACACACACACAGAGACACACACGCACACAGTTGCTTTTGCTCTGTTTCTATGTCTGTCTCTCTCTACCATATACACATTTACCCAGTGCTGTCCTGCTCACCATTACTGAACTAAGCACCTCATTTGTCCTCTGTGTCCCCTCTCCCTGTCTCTGTAACACACACTTACACACACACACACAGATGCTTGTTCCAGGCTCCAGGTGCGTTGCAGCGACCCCAATGTGATCTGCCACGTCATCGCCACGGTGAGCCAATCACACTTCACCTTTCAGACTAATCAGCCAACCAAAATCGAGACTGAGAGGACGCGCTTTATTAATTCACTGATATTTGGTGCACTAATGATGTTCATTAAAACTGCTCTGCTGAAGCGGCCTGTTCTTGTATTCTTTTAATTGGCAAGTAAATTACTCAAATAAATAAGCTGATTATTATGTTTTAATGCACCGCAGGCTCCAGGAGAACCTCAGGACATTTATCTGAAAGTGCCAGGGGCTCCCAGTCCACAGATTAAGACATTTGTCATCACTGTTTTCAAGTATGTGGCATTTCTCCTCAGTGGCATGTGTGTGTGCGTGTTTGTGTTTGTGCGTGTGTGAGTGGGCATCCTTGATGCTGCATCCTTGATTAATCGCTGCTTGCGTGATTAATGTCATTTGCTTAATCAAGGTTTCTCATTTACTGTCTGATTGCATCAAGTTGCAATATTCATTTATTCATCACAGCCAGAGTCAGACATTTCTCAGTCAGGGAAATGGAATAAACAGCACCACAACAAAGTGTTAAAAGAAAGAAAATCATGACTCCTCTACATGGGGAGTCACTAACAAAATTCAGTGCTATTGTGCATCAATGGCAAATTATTACGAGTCATTAGTGCATGAATTAGTCAGCTAATTATTTCTTGATATGCGCACCGAAGTCTACATTTTAATAACCAGTCAGTTGACATGTTGTACCATAAATAGTTCCTGGAAATATGTTTTTCTTTTGCATGCATCGGATATGATATTTATATATATATATATATATATATATATATATGTCATTTCATTTTCTGAACCGCTTAATCCTAATTAGGGTTGCGGGGTGGCTGGCGCCCATCTCAGCCGACTCCGGGCGAGAGCAGAGTACACCCTGGACAGCTCGGCAGGCCATCGCAGGGCATATATATATATATATATATATATATATATATAAAAATTAAATAGTTTCAATCCGAACATCAAACTGGCTGAGAGGTGTTTTCTATGTTGCTAAGCAACTAAAGCTTACAATTTGAATGCACTCTATGTAGAAAGACTACTAAGAATGCTTTCTGTAATACATGTAATTATTGTTTATTCAAAATGTTTTTTTTATTTTGACGTGAGAGTGACATAAGGCCATAAAACGATTCTTGGTATTCTACAAGCTGAAATATTTCATCATTAACATCAGACAAGTTTAAGAATTAAATGAATAATAAAACAATTATAGAATTCGAATTCTGTATGATATGGAGAATTATAAAGATCATGAAGGGTTTTATCTACGATGCCTTTGGCCTCGGCAGGTAAATTAATACTTAGATAAATTAATACTTAGTGTCCCTGACCTTGCACATCCAAATGTTAAAGTGTCTTACTGTTTAAACTGAGAGATAATGTCAACATGTCTGTGTGTGTGTGTGTGTGTGTGTGTGTGTGTGTGTGTGTGTCAGTGATCCCTGGCTGGCCTCTCCTACTCAAACGTGGCAGGTGTACATGCATTACCTGCAGAAAATGGACATCAGCTGTGTGTGCGGTACGCTCAGCTGGCACTCCCTGGTATTGCGTGGCACTCAGAGCATCCGTAAGGTCAAGTGCTACACTTCTCATCCTTTGGAGCTACAGGTACACATCGTGGTGGATTCAAAGGGCAACAGAAAGTTGGGACTACACTTTAGGATCAATCCCAAATTATTTATAATCACAAAAAGTCATCATACCAAGTAAAGCTACACTGACTATGGGTGAGGCTAATGAAACCACTCCAGAGTATACATATGTGTCCAGTGGCTGTAAATCCAATAATAATAGGAATATATTGATTATAATAGTCAATTTTGAAAGAGCATGACCAGAGCTACTTTAGGAATGTTAATTTTTTTGGGTCTATCACTAATATTACCGCCCTAATAGCCCATCGAAATTAACCAAAACATCACTTTTTTTTAATGTCCACAGGCATGTTACACATGTTTAGACATTTTTTTGAGTATTTAGACCAATCATTAATTAATTTTTTAAAGTTTCAATGTATACTATACCTATTTACCTATAAAGTACATAGTTTTCTAATCTTCTAATCTGACAACACCAAAAACTACTGGCATGCCTTTATTCACGGATTCACCACAGAATAACTATTGGTCATTGGATAATTTGGGTTTTTTGGACATGAATCCTCAACACTCCTACTTTCTACATAAAAAGTATTAAATTCCAGTTTGCAAAACATAATATTTTAAATTGGTTGGTGTGGTTTTCATGAGCCTTACATAGTTATGTACTTAGTATTTTCTATAAGATTTTAATAAACCCTGTATATAAGATTAGAAAACTATATATATATAATTCTAGTGGTAGATACTTTCTTTTTTCTTGAATGAAATGTTTAAAAAATAAAAAATATATAAACTTATATAATAAAAAGTAATTAAAATTAAAAAAGACATGTTGCCAGCAGAAATATTATTTCAGGTTTGCAATCAAAAAAAGTAGTAAGTATAGGTATATCAATTATATATCTGTAATGCAATGCATAAACCAAAATTTCTTTATTTGAATTGATTGGGATTTAAAGTTTTACTCTGAATGCAAGGATACTTAGTTTTTAGCACTTATTTAATAGTTGATCAATTTACAGGCATTATCAATATAACAATCACTGAATTTAGATCTAAAGCTCTATATTTACAATATAACTGTAAAACCTGTAGTAATGGACAACAGTACTTATGGGAGATCTACCCGCTGTCTTGTTAAATAAGTTATCTGTTTATTCCTCATGGTAATATTATGAAGAAAATAATTTTGCCCTGTACATGTTGAACTGTGCACATTGCTTTTGCCTGCTGTGTGAGAATGATGAAAATGTGTTATATGCAACAAAAGGCAACCAAAAGCCCATGCAATAACATGGAATATATAATTTATAGTAATAAATAACAATCAACACAGCTATTAGCAATAGAAACAATATTTAGTGATGCATATGACTTGAAGCATAACACATACACTGATCGGGCATTAAAAACTTAATCATAACTGACAGGTGAAGAGAATATTGATTGTCTCATTGCATTGGCACCTGTCAGTGAGGGAACGGTGTTAAGCAGGAAGTGAACAGTCAGTTCTCAAAGTTAATTTGTAGCAGGAATTTTTTATTTATTTATTTGTTTGTTTTTACTATATCTGATCTTGTGCACAAGTGACAAGACCACACATACTAACCCTTACTACCCATGGGCATCTTTGAGCCTTGAGCACCGATAACACCCTTGGTAGTTCACTTTTTTAGGTACTTACCACTGCATACCAGGACCTGCTTAACAAGACCTGTCATTATTGGAGATGAATAAACACAGTCATTCATCCATCACTGTGTGGCCTCTATCAAAGTCACTCAGGTCCTTACACTTGCCCATATTTCCTGATCCTAGTTCTAACATACCAACATTGAAAACTGACTGTCTACTTTCTGGCTAATACATCCCAAACCTTGGCAGGTGCCACTGTAACGAGACTAAAACTACTTCTCAACCATGCGTGAGGTCTGTAGAAGGAAGTATTGACTGAGCTGAAGGTAAGAATCTCAAGGGTTGGGATTTCTCAGTACAGACTGTGCAAACGGGGTTTATAAGTTGTTTATTATAAAGCATTTAAAAATGGCAACCTTTTTAAAATTCACTTCAGGTACTGTTACCTTTTCATTCTGGCTGGAGTGCTATCTGCAAACTGCTTGCTTGTGAGCAAGGTGTCTTTATCCGTGTCTGTGAGGGCTTTCAATGCTTTTGGCTTGTTTACCTTCCCTTGAAAAACAAGAGCTTACTGACAAGCAGGGAGTACTTTGTGGGACTTTGTAAACTTTTTATCCCTTGGAATATTTTCCTATTATCTTAAAAAAACAAAACACTGAATGCTTCTCTGGACGCTGCAAAAGATGAAAGCTGGCTAACAAGCCTACAGCTAGCTTGACAGTGCTGAATATGCCCTGGTCCATATGAAATGTATTGCCCACAAGTCAACCAATCAGATTGCATGTACTGTCATTATTTAATAATCATTGTTATTCACCTATCAGTGGTCGTAAAATTTTTAATGTTGGGGTTTAATTGGTGTAGTTTATACATTCAATAGTTGTACAGTTTTACCTTGTTTTACTTAATTTATAAGCTCCTATATATA